>CM042431.1:12860735-12868235 GCA_023631565.1 Gymnocephalus cernua
CGCATTTTGTGCTTCAAAATGACCCACACATTATCTATTGGAGACAGGTCGGGACTGCAGGCAGGTCAGTCAAGTACCCGTATCCTCTTCCTCCGCAGCCAGGACTTTGTAATGTGTGCAGAATGTGGTTTTGCATTATCTTGTTGAAATATGCATGGACGTTGTTGTGGCGACTGTTTCTCTCATTTTATATCCTTAGTCGCCTTTGTGAGGTGGATTGTGACTCGTAGGGTAAATAAGCACTCGCGGAGATTCTTACATTTCGTTCAAATAATGCAAGATTTATTACATCAAAATTATATCCTCCGTGGTTGACTTTCATCATAAACTTTAAACTTATAACTTTTCACACTGTGAACACTACCCTATGCTGGTCACTAAACTGTTTCCTTCCACCTCTCTTCTTACTCAAACAAAAGAACCTCTCAAGCAGTCACCCAGGCCCTCATTATACCTGCTAAGGTGACCTCATTAGGGGGAAGAGCGGAGGTTGCCGTATTTTAGTAATTATTTTAAGTTATTTCTCCAGATAAAGTCAAAAATTTAATTTAACAATTTAGCAATGAAATAGAACATAATGTCAATACAAATCATCTTGTTTGTTTCTACAATTAAATGAATAAATACTAATAAACTTATTATGGCTCCAACACTCCGGCCCCTAATTGTTGCTGCTCTAGAAAAACAATTATAACTAAATTCAATGGAGCTATGATACAGTAATTACATATGAACAAGAGTTATACATGCCATTTCATGTTATGCTCAACATCCAGTATTCAAGTCCATTTTCAAGTTCATTGATTTCATGTCAAGAGTTCATGATAGTCTATGAAGTTGTGTGGGATGTACGTGATAGTGTGAAAGTCCATCAGTTCAGGCTACTGCCTCCATGAGCAGACAGAGTCTATTGATAGGCCGTTGAAGAATGTTAGTCTTAGTCTTAACTAGAACACTTCTAACAAAGCCTTTGGAGTCTGGGAAAGTCTTAACAACACGGCCCATGAGCCATGAGTTCCTTGGTGCTGTGTTGTCTACGATGATGACAAGATCCCCAGGACGAAGATTCCGCTTTGTGCTGTTCCACTTGCTTCTTTGCTGCATGATTGGAAGATTCTCCCTTGTCCATCGCTTCCAGAATAGATCTGCCAGATATTGTGCTTGTCTCCATCTTCTCCTTGAGTAAAGGTCCCTCTTTTCAAAAAGTCCTGGGGCCTCATGTATAAAAGAATGCGCAGCTTTCATACCAGAAGATGGCGTACGACCAAAACTAGAAAAGTACCTACGCACAGAAATATTCAGATGTATAAAACCGGGCGTACGCCAGGTCCTGCGCACCTTTCCTTTATACATCACAATCAACGTGAAATTGAGCGCACATGAATGAGCCACTGACCCCGCCTTGCCTCCTCCCATAAATGAATATGGAAATTACTATAAATGCGCCCCCGACGTCATTCTTCGTCCAATCACAACGGGTTATCCCGCTGCAGACGGAAAAAAACTTCACCGAGGTTTAGGTGCTGATCGCGGAGGTGGAGCCGAGAAATGTTTTTCTGTCTGGAGGTTTGTCATCTTGGATAAGCAATAAAAGAAAATGCCCAGAGTGGCAAATGTTGACCAGGCAGTGAATGGCAGAAATTAAAAAAACAATGTCCAATGTCGAAGTGGAAATCAAGAGAATAGAGGCAGCGCCACACCAGTTACAGAACAACATGCATCTCAGTGTCAGTCCAAGTGACGCACAATAAGCAGTTTGAACTCACTGATGTAATGCCATTTATTTTAAGTGTTAGTAGGCTAGAGCGCGAGAGAGATCCGACTCAGAGGAGAGGTTAGCGAGGCCAACGTCTCCACGGCAGGTGACAGTGCGCATGATCCGCTGCGCCACGCATGGATGAAATAAATGAAATAGTAAATAGGACTACAGTAACAGAAATATGTGCAGAATCAAGACAGTCAAGACGGGCCAGTGTTTGGTGCACCAGGTACACCTTGTTCACTTAATAGCCTACAAATCATCCACGGGATCAATTACGCATCACATGAGTTTGCCCACCCGAAAACAGCGTTTGTTCCTGGGGAGATGGAGCCGTGCATCCCGCATCCCGTGCGCCATGGATGTCTGAGCCTCAGTAACTACTGACTTACAGACACTAACAAAAAGATCGCCACGGACAGATGTAATATAGGCTATTACATTTTTCAATGCCGATATTTTTGTTGCACAGTGAGTATGTATTTCATCTAAATACAGAGGATGACTGAATATATTTCCCGTCCTCATGTTTAACAGGTTAAGTAGCCTGCACATTAAACAGTTAATAGTGTGAAAGATGTGAAACATTAGCCATATAAATCATCAAACTTTTATGGAGTATCAGCGGATATAAATATGTTTATTCATAGACAACGTCATAGACATATGCCAGTAAGTGAAGTGGAAACTTTATTTTGTAATGGTTGGTGATTTTCAGCACTTTTAACTTAGAATTCGCCACGTTACAGAGCCTGACAAGACTTTGCGGACGGCCCGCACATTCTCACGACTGCTCAACAGTTTGCGTGACGGCCCGCACATTCTCACGTCAAGTTTTTCTTTATACATCAGGAAATGTCCGTGACAACCAGCGTACGCAAGCTTTTTGTCCGTACGCAACGTTTATACATGAGGCCCCTGGTGGCATTATTGCGTTAGCTTTTAGCTGAAGTAGATGGTTTGGGGTGAGTGATTCCAAATCATTAGGATCACACGAAAGAGTAGTTAATGGTCTGTCATTCAGGATAGCTTCTACTTCACAGAGTGCTGTTTGCAGAGTCTCATCATCAAGTGTTTGTTGCTTTAAGACTGACATTAGGATCTTTTTGACCGATCTGATCAGCCTTTCCCACACTCCCATTACTCCCCACCGTTTCACTTGAGTCCGGCCCCTCTTTACCTCTATGGGACCGAAGTAGTCAATACCAACATGACTAAAAGGTGGAAGGTCAGGATACACCCGATCTTCAGGTAGATCTGCCATCTTCTGTTCTCCAGGTTTTGCCTGCATGCGTCTGCAAAAAATACAGTCTCTGATAATTTGTCTGCATAGAGAGTTTGCATGAGGTAGCCAAAACCTTTGTCTTAACCTGGACAACATATGGTTTCTTCCAGAGTGTCCGACTTGGTCATGGATATGTCGTAGTATCAAGTACGATGTATAAGAGCATTTAGGCAGAATGATTGGATTCTTTTGTTCCACTGGCATTGCAGTTTTGCTTATCCGACCTCCCACTCTCAAAATGCCTTCATCAATGAATGGGTCTAGTTTGTAGATGGGGCTTTTCGAGCCAAGCGGTTTTCCTTTCTCCAGATGAATGAGTTCATAACCATAGTATCGTCTTTACTCAAAGCGAATTATAGACTTTTCTGCATCTTTTATATCTTCCACAGATAGATCTTGCTGTCCATTAGCTTCTTTAATATGTTTCATTCTTTCCTTTAGGGATGTGTTGGGTATCCGATACTGTACAGACCCATCTTTCAGGCAAGTTTTTCTTCTTTGGCTCAGTAGTTTTCAATATCCAAGCTGTAGCCCTCTTCAGGCGGTTCCATGATGAATAGTTCTCAATAAATGAACTAGTTGGGTCTTTGTTCTCAACACTTACACTGTTAACTCTGATACTCTTTTTTACTTCAGGATCATCTGGTGGGATTTCCCCTGGACTTTGTGAAGCATTTGGCCATTCCCTCTTAGTTTTTCCCAAGAATTCAGGACCTTTTAGCCATCTTGATCTTAAGAAGGAGTCCACATGCAAACCACGTGATGCATCATCAGCTGGATTGTCCCTTGAATTCACATGTTTCCATTGGGTTGTGCGGGAGAGGTCATGGATTACTGCAATCCTGTTCGCCACAAATGTATGAATACTTTTGGTTTGATTATGGATGTATTTCAATACAGATGTGCTATCTGTCCAGAAAGTCGAGTCCTTGAGTGGTAAGTGCAGTTCCTTTCTTAGCATCCAATCCACTTTTACAGCTAGTGTAGCTGCTGCAAGCTCAAGTCTAGGTATTGTGATTTGCTTGAGTGGAGCTACTCTGGATTTTCCAAATACGAAGGCTACATGGGTGTTGTTCTGGTTATTTGTAAATCTAACATAGCTTGCTGTGCCATAGCCGGACTCACTTGCGTCACAAAAGTGATGAAGTTCAGCTGCCTTAACAGGGTCAAAGTTTTCAGGTTTCATACACCTTTTCACCTGAAATCCACTCATCTGATTCACCTCTTCAAGCCATCTCTGCCAGGGCCTTTTAAGTTCATCTGAGATAACTTGATCCCATCCACATTTTGACCTACACAGCTCCTGGAGGATGTGTTTGGCCTTAAGGATAAAGGGGAAAGGAAACCCAATGGATCGTAAATTGAGCTTACTGTGGATAGAATACCTCTTCTTGTCGACTTTTTACAGCCACTTTAAAGGTAAAGGTGTCACAGTCAGTGTTCCATTGGATTCCAAGTGCCCTCTCAATTGGGGTTTCTTCCTTCATCTTTTCCTTATCCAAATCCAGTTCCTTTACTTGTTTGGCTTTGTGATGATCTGGAATAGTTGCCATGACTTTACAATTATTACTGATCCACTTGGTCAATGTGAAACCTCCCTGGTTGCATGCATCTCCAAGATCTTTTGTGAGCTTAATGGCCTGTTCCACCGTTGCCACAGACTTGAGGCAATCATCAACATAAAAGTTGGATTTAATTGTGTTAATAACCTCCTTGTCATATTTATCATGGTTGTCTTCAGCAGTTTGGCGCAGGGCAAAGTTTGCAATGCTCGGAGATGACACAGCGCCAAAAAGGTGGACTTTCATTCTGTAGACCTCAAATGGTTGGCTAATATCGCCATTGGGCCACCACAAGAATCTTAAGAAGTCTCTGATTGGTATCCACCTGCACTTGGTAGAACATCGCCTTGATGTCCGCCATGACCGCGATTATTTCCTGGCGAAACCTTAGTAAAACTCCAATGAGGGTGTTCGTTAAGTCAGGACCTTGGAGGAGCTCTTTGTTCAAGGATGTACCTCGGTAAAAGGAGGTACAGTCAAACACCACTCTAAGTTTGAGCTTTTGCTTGTGGTAAACACCATGATGAGGTATATACCAAACATGTCCATCATCTCGGTTAAGCTGCTCCTGTGGTACCTTCTCTGCATAACCTTTATTCAGTACATCCTCCATGAAGTCCCTATATTCTGCAGCATAGGCAGAATCATTCTTTAATTTCTTCATCAGGTTAAGTGTACGCTGTGCAGCCATTTCATAGTTGTCAGACATAACCTTTTCTTTGTCACGAAAAGGTAAAGGTAAGTTATAGTGACCATCTTTCAGGGTTATTGAACTTGATACAATGTCCATAAACCTTTTGTCTTCAATTGGCATCTCTTTTTTTTCATCATACTTGTTTTCAGAAAAATCCTGGTTATATTGTTTGATGAGAAGATCGTTCAGCTCCACAACAGAAATTCGGTTGGCTGTTACTGCAATGGGTCCAGAGTGATCTGCAATGGTGCCAGCCTTAAGAGATCCGTTCACCACCCATCCAAACAAGGTTTTGACTGCATATGGTCCATTGTTTTGGCTGTTGATAACACGCCAAGGTTCCATTGCTCTTGGGACATCGGTTCCAATAAGAAGTTCAATATCAGCACTAATTTCTTTTAGATGGATCTCACGGAGACAAGGCCATTTTTTCAGATGAGCCGTGGTCACGATATTCTCTTTTGATACAGGTATCCTGTTCTGGGTGTAAACCTTTGGCAGGTCCAAATATGTGCCGCCCTCCAAATGTCCAACTTCCAGTCCTGTGACCTCATATGTTTTTGTGGGCTTCTCCTGTCCCATTGTCCGCAAAAGAATCTCTGTTTTGCGCCTCTTAGCATTCAGGTGGTTCATAAGATTCTCTGTACAGAAGGTTGCTGTGCTGCCTGGATCAAGGAATGCATGTGTGAGAATAAACTTGTTCCCCTTTGCCACCTTGACTCGAACTGGAACTATGCACAGTCCCTCCCGGCCCCAGTTGCATCACTCGCTGAAACAAGTGCGCTACTTATTGACCCTTCACCTGTCTCAATTGCTATATTTTCTTGATTTGGGGCCTTTGTAGTTTGAATGTGGAGCAGAGTTGGATGTCTCTTTTGACAAACCTGACACGTTACTCTTCTTTTGCAATTTTTGCTCAAATGTCCTTTAATTAAGCAACCAAAGCAGTAACCGTTGCTTCTCAAGAAATCAACCTTTTTTTCATGTTGCTGGGTTTTGAATTGTGAGCAGTCAGTCACGGCATGTTTTCCATGGCAGAATCCACATAAGACGGTAAAACCGGGCAAAGCACACACAAAACACTGTTGCTGCATTGAAGGTTGTTTAACAGTGCTGCCTGTCTTTTCAGTATTCACCGCCACTGAAGTAGCAAAACTGCTATTTCTGCCATTTGACCCCTTTAGTTCAATAGTTCTGCCCTTTGGGAAAACCTTTTTAGCAGATATTTGGTCTTGAATGTCTCCAAACAATGGGTCCAAAAGTATTTTAGCTTGTTTTTCAATAAATTCCACTAGGTGTTGGAATTTGGCCCTTCTTCCAGTTCTCTGTTGTGTATCATAGGCTATTGTTCGCCATTTTTCCCGGAGTTTGTACGGCAGTTGAGATGCAACCCGCCTCAAGTTTGATGGAATATCAAGTTCATCCATGTACTTTAATTCCTGCATCACATTACAGCATCCTCTTAAATACATTGCATAAGTGTGCAGTGCTTTTCCGTCCTCAGCTTTAATTGCTGTCCAGTTCAAGGCTTTTTCCAAGTAAGCTTCAGAAATTTTCATTTCGTTCCCAAAGTGTTCCTTTAAAAGCCTTTTGGCTTCATCATAGCCTCTATTTGCTTCCATATGTAAGCAGCTGCGAACCAGATCTCTTGGCAGACCAGCAGTAAATTGTTCAAGGTAATATAGTCTGTCCTGATTGTTTTTTGTTTTTTCTTCAATCAAGTGTTCAAATGCATGGATGAAAGACTGATAGGTTAGCGGGTTTCCATCAAACACTGCAATCTCCCTTGCAGGTAGTAGAGACAGTTTCTGTTGCGAAATAATAAGATCAGCAATATCACTTTGTCTTTGCATAACCATATTCAGGTTTTCATGAGCTCCGTGATCTGTCGCTAGATTGCTCAGATCACTGTGGTTGTGCACTCTGGGCTTTGCATGCCTGTCAGAGCTTCCTGTAGGCCGAAGATTGCTGAAAACTGCTCTCTGAAGTGGGGTCTTTGGTATGGCACCAACTTGCAAAAATTCTTCTTCAGTAGCCGTAGCTTCCATGTTTTGAATGATCATCATAATATTCATTCATAGCATTTCCTTGAGATTCGCCATCCAAATCCTCATCCTCGTTTTGAAGGACATTTATTTTGGCGGTTGATGCTGCTATTTCCGCTTCCAGCTCCATTTGCTCTAGTTTAGTTTTCAGTCTT
>CM042431.1:12875735-13100735 GCA_023631565.1 Gymnocephalus cernua
TGTCAATGTTAACACTGCAGTTGCTTAAAAAAAAACACTCCAGTAGTTCCTGCCTGGAGCAGATAACCAATCCCATGTCCCATAGAAGAACAGCTTGGAATTGTGTAACACCTAGCTGAGAGTAGAAAAAACTGTTGTAACTGGAGCGTTTAGAACAGTTGGAAATCTGAACGTTTTAGCTCAAAGGGATTCCTCTAAAATATGTTTACCTCATTTGAAAATCCGACATTATCACATTGTAAATATGACAGAAACTATAGAAAAGCATAATATGTCCACTTTAAAAAAGACAGAGAGAAAAAAGAGATTTGTGCTACCCAGCAGCCGCAGTGAACTGCAGTCTGCAGACGTGTGTCATTTACTTATTTTCATACGTTTCCTTTCTAACGCTGGGTTTTTACAGGCAGTTTTGCCTATAAAATTCCGATACCGCTCTGCAATATGCGCTCCGTTCTACTGTTGTTGAAGCTGCCTGTGTAAACCCAGCATAAAGCGCAGTGAGACAAAATCTGTGTTGTTGTTTTATCAAAGTGGGCGGCGGACTGCCCATACTCTCATTTCCCACCAATCACATACTTTGTCCCGCCCTGGCTGTTAGCCACCCAGGTCGTGTACAATTCACATTGAAATCGATCCTAGTCCTAGCCTGATCCAACCCACCTGGCAAACTGGGTCGCAAAGCAGAGTAGATCGAGGAGGGTTACCCCATTCAAACACACAGTCAACCTGGGTATAACCCTGCCATCGGTGTGAAAGGGATACTAGAGAGGCGGCGTTTGCTGTGGCAGCATTTATTGAAAAACTGTGTGGAAAATAACACAAGTCTATTGACAGTCTGCTGATAGTTTTTAATTTGAGTTTGCCTTTCTAATGCCAAGTGTTTTAAATATGGCATGTGGGGACTCTTTATTAATCTGGGGAACACATTTAGAACCATTCATCTACTTATGCCTCATTTCCACTGCAGGGCTCCAGAATACGTTTTTTACAATAGCACTGTAACCCCTAACTAAAGAATTTAAGGGGCACAGGCAGAAAATTTAGGGGCGCACACCTTAAATCGACTTGCAACGCAATTGTTTACATTTCCCCCATTTTAACTGTATTACTGATAAATGCTTTGGTAATAAATACAGAAACTACAATTTGCTGTCTTATTTTAGTTCACAGTCACATTTTGATTGAATGGTGCTTAACAAATTCCCCCTTTAGAAATGTAAACATGTAAACAAAATGTAAACATTTCAAGTAAACAAGTATTATTATTATTATTATTATTGTCAATGTCCTGTATTATTGCCTCAGCCTCATACAGGCTTTCCCTCCCTCCTCTCTGTCTTTTTTTGTTTACACTGAAATAGCAATCATATCTAAGGTGATTAAACTTCCACGGAAAGGGGAGTATCTAATTATCTAACACCCAGTGTGGGAAATATTGAGTGATGAGGGAGCCAGAGACAGATGAGCTCACAACACTCATCCAAGCACTATTTTTTTTACAAGCAAAATATTTATATATTTAGCAGCCTACATGTATTTTATTCATAGAGGCAGTCTCTGCTCTCTGCTGTCACATCTCTGCCTCTCTCACCCAAGTGAGGGAGCGGTACAGCAGCATGTACCAAATCACACAGCTGACATTTACATTGATGTAAAAATGCAAATAAATCAGTGATTGCACTGGCAATTAAGTGATATCCCGCAGTTGTGGTATTGAAATAAAATCCCGCCCTTTTTGTCGAAGACCAAACAACACAGAGTAAAAATGCAGTCGATTTTGCGACAAGACTGAATACAACACTGCCGAGGTCTTTCAACACAGCTCTGCCGACCGGAAGTGCACACAAGCCGAGTTGAGACGGTAAACAAAGTGGGATAAAGGGAGGAGGGCTAACGTTAGGCTAAGGCTAACCTTATCGGCTAATATTACGCAGCGATTTCCTCGCCAATGTGCGGCCTTTAGCAAACAAAATGGTCTTCGGCTGCCGATCACCAATTGTAAATGTATTATGGACAGCAGCATCATGATTTTCACGGAATCATGGTAACAACAGTGCTGTGGAACGTATAGATCACAGGCTTATGCAGTTGACTAATCACTAACAGACCCTCCGCCTCCAAAATGCGACCATTCTGTCGCAGTCTGGAGCCCTGCACTGCATGGTTCGGCTTGACTCAACTCACTTTTGGTACCAGCCAGATATATATTTCGTTTTCCGCTGCTGATAGTACCCCCTCAGTGTAAGTGGGATTCTCAACTGATCGCCATAGCGGCGCCTGTGAAAATGCAGTGACATCATCTTCTACACATTCATTGGATCCTTTCAGCGGCAACTATGTCTGCACTTTGTCAATTGTACAGTATTGGAACCGTAAGGCTTTAGTTCTGGGCAGGAGATTAGGACAGGGTATGTTTTATTAATGAGTAATTGGCTAATGTTGCCATTGTTTTGCCATTAATGTGTGATTAATACTAGTGCTACTGGTGCATGTTTTGGTTATTAATCTGTGATCGGAACCACAGGGCTCTCAAGTGTCACGCATTGAGCGTGACAGTCACTCATTTCGGTCTGTTGTCACGCACTCCCGCCACACATTGTATTTCTCACGCAGAAACACGATTTATAATATATTTAATATGCCGCAGCGCCCAAAATTTCTCTGGCCGCCGCTCTCTGGAACCAAGCGAGTCTCCCCTGGAGTTCTTAGTCGAGCCTGCCATTTATCAGCCAATCAAAAAAATAAATAAAGGGGCTACACCAGACGTTGCGTCAGCTGATTTTGCCGAGTCTTCGGCTCAAATGTTTTGAGAGTAGCCCTGAATGTATTTTGAAAAGTTGACTGACAAATATGAAACGTGGCTTAGTGTCCACTCTCGCTGTAAAAAGCTGTAGCTTCAGGTTTATCGATGCACTCTGCTGTCGACATGCTGCGGCAGATGTGTCGCGTTTGAGCTCCGTTAATTCTACCGTATAGTTTCTGTTTTCCACCTCCGACGTAGAGCAGCGTTCAGCCACTTCACTAAACTTTGTCACATTCAGAGACCAGAGACCCAGACGGGGATCTGGTCTGTCAGAAGGTCTGAGGTCTACCGTATCAGCAGAGCAATCACGTAATGCATAGCAGACTATTGTGCAGGTGGATTATTTTCTGAAATATTGTGACTGCATTCTTGTAATATCCTATTATCACTTTATTTTTCACAAAATATCACGACTCCTCCAAATCTCAGAGAGCATGGGATGAGTTATATTTTGAATGTGCAAAAGTTTTGGACATGAGCAGAAATCTTGCTCAAAAACATCTGAAATATTACAGTCCAGGGGTTTATTAATTCATTAAAATGAATAATGTATAATTGAGGTGAATATTTGTCATATGCACATTTAAGGAGGTTACTTCCCCAACAAAAGATGCAAAAGAGAAGGTAAGAGTAAATATGCCTAAGCTACATGTGTGCTGACTCAGATATAATTAGGAAAGTTGATCCAAAGGAGAATAGTTGAAAGTAATATAGAATGCCTGAGAGCCTTATTGCAATATATTCCATTATGTTTTTTATATTTAAATTGTAATTTGTGTCCCTTTACATAAAGATATTTTCAGCATATTGATTCAGAAAAAGGTACTAATAGGTGCATAAACATTCACCACAATGCAGGAAATGAAGTATTTAATGCTCAACATTTTCTGGGGGTGGACCCCCAGAACCCCCCATCATAAGTCACTAAACAAATCTGGAACCAGAACCCTGTACTTTGGGTTTCCAGGCCAGTTATGATTAGACCAAATGTTGGTGCCATGCCATCTAACTAACATCTACAAACTGGAAGCTATAATGAACACATACTGACTATTAACACGCTGTGTGTGTGTGTGTGTGTGTGTGTGTGTGTGTGTGTGTGTGTGTGTGTGTGTGTGTGTGTGTGTGTGTGTGTGTGTGTGTGTGTGTGTGTGTGTGTGTGTGTGTGTGTGTGTGTGTGTGTGTGTGTGTGTGTGTGTGTGTGTGTGTGGGGAGATGTCACTCTTGCCTGTCTTCAAAACTTGAGAGCCCTGGAACCACTGTGTCCCATTATTTTCTGTGAAAGCACCACTGATCAAGCTGCGTTGATATGTTGTGTTGAATACTGTAGCTGTGAAACTAAAAATGATACATTACTTCCCCCACTGCGGAGGAGTTTAGTTACTGTTCAGCAGATAATAAACGCCATTGGTCCGCCTGTTCACAGCCCTGTCCTGTGTAGACCGACAGAGCCGTGTTTATCTCCGTGAAGAATCAGCTGTTTTAGCTCACCAGAGGGTGTAATGAACGTCCCCTTGTTCAGACAAAAAATTCAGAGTCTGCCCTAACTTCATGTAGTCCAGACCTGGGTGAACAAGAGGACTGGTCATTATCGATAATCAAGGCTCAGAATGTGCTTTTTTCCTCTCTTAACTTGCTTGCCAATACATTTGAGGATAAAGAGGGAGGAGAAAATCAATCTTAAATTTGTGTTTTTGTCCTTAATTTTACTTTTTTTTTATTGCATGATGTGAAATAAGTTATTGCTAACATAATTTGTAATATATATATATCTGTTTGGTTGGATTGATGCTGTTTAAGTTTTACAGATTTTTTCTGTAAACAGAAAATTCTGTAAAACTTAAACAGCATCTCTCTTACACCCTAACCTAACACACACATACATACACATGCATATACAGCTGGGGTCCGTTTCAGAAAGCAGTTTGTTAACCCTGAGATAAGGGAAACTCTGGGTTTTCTGTTTCAGAAAGAGAGGTAACTTAACCTCAGAGTCAGTTACTATGGTAACTGAGCATGTGAACCTAACCTGGTCAGGAGCAGGTTTTCTTCAAGAAACCTCGAGTTTCTCTCAGGCTCCTCCCTCTGATACAGCGCTCTTTCATTTCCTCATTCATTCATTCAGTCTGTATCAGGTGCATTTTAACGTAGTTTGTTATATCGGCATGAATAAAAAAAAACATTTGGATTATTAACTGTTAGGCAGACTTTAAAACATTGTTTTTTCTCAAAACATGGCATTTCCTTTTGTCGACGACCCCGTTGAATTACTTCGCAGGGAGTTAAACATACGTCGTGAGATGATATTGAGGCCCCGACGCATTTTAATTTCCAGATAACTTCCTATTTGAGCAGTATCGTTTTTCTTCCCAGTCTATCAGTTATGTAGCCTACATAACCTTATCCGTCCTCATATCACTAACGTCACCCATCGTGGACATGCTCTACATCCCAGCACATTATTTGTGTCACATTACAGTTTTCTTTACAACGTTGGTGATGCGGAGTATTTTAGTAAAGCCACTGTATAGCAAAGCGCCGTCAGAAGAGATCACTCTGAAACGTACTTTAAACATTTTTTGTGTTCCCTGAACACAAACCAGTAGAGCCATTAAAAAGGAGTTCCACAGTATTGCAGCTGAATGATGTAAACCCTTTGAAATAAAATATTATGAATTATAATTCTGTTAATGATGGTGCTGCATCCTCAGAATGGGATTAGTAGGCCTAGGACTTTTTGCCCGCAGTATTGCACCTAAATGAAATAGATTTTCAATACCATTTCACCAGTAATATTAGGCTATACTCATGATTAAATATGATATACATTATATTGGAATATACACATTTACTCTAGCAGCAATTTTCTCCCACGCAAATTCTCTCTCTGTTGCAGCAGCCGCTGTGTTGCTTTTTTACAAAATACATGTTCAAACTTAACGGCATATGTGCGCATGAGTATTTCCACCGACCCGTTTGTTTGTGGCTGTTGCCATGGTGAATCATAGTATTATGGCTCCATTCATGCTGCCTTTTTATTATGGTGGTGCACTAGGGCTGTAGCGATACAGAAATCTCACGATACGATACGATATATTCAGCTCATGATACGATATATATCACGATATTCAGCCAACGATAGAATTCGATATAATTCGATACACTTACATCATTTTCTGAAAGATGTAAAGGGGACAGAGTGATTTTGGTGACATCTTGTAAGTGTTCCATTTAGTTAGATTTAAGTAATTTAACTAAAAACTAAAAACATCAATTACACAATATATGTCTCTGACTGGACATAAATGCTGGACAAAATGAATCAAAGATGTGTTGAGAAAATTAGTTCCATTTATTGAAACCGTGCAAACTGTTGCTTACAAGTCTTTGAAATGAAATGTAAATAAAGTGCAGTATTACAATTAACAATGGAGAGTTAAAAAGTGCAGCAAGTGGCCTGTTCTGAACAGTTTCTTTGACAGCTTTTTTAGCTTGACGCTGAACATATGAGGTAGCCAGTCTAGCCACCAGGTAAGTAAACATAGTACAATGGCTTCTCCAAAACATCCAAATTCAAGTCACTAAGAAGAACATTTAAACATTTAACTTAAAATGTAGGCTACCCGTCTTAGCAGAGTAGTTTAAGGCCTGTAGGCCTACAAGTATGTGAGGAAGTCAGACTGGCAGAAAATAAGCCATGACTGTGAATTAGTGCGGAATGTAGAATGGTCAGCATTTAACAGTCAAACTACCAGCAGTTAGTTGGATACAAATCACCTCATTTCTGCAACAGTCCGTGTTAACACCATGGATGTATTAAGAGAACGTTAACACAGCCCCCCAGCGACAGAGCATCTCTAGCTCGGAGGGCTAGCAGGCCTGGTAGCTGGACAGTCCGGTATGCTGTTGTTCAGCCATGTTTCCACAAAAACAAAACACAGCCGTCTCTGAACTCGCGTTGGGACTTTCGTTTAAATTGGATGCAGTTTGTTGTCGGACACTTGGAAGCAGGACTGATGGGACAGGTGGTCAACTAGCGTTAGCTTCCCCTAGCCGGCTAGCGACATTGAGCGACACCGCTGGTTGAGATTCTGGTCTCCGTGCAGGCGAAGCTCACGTAGTGTGTTGAGTATTCCGTCTGCAATAACATTTCCTGCATATTCTCCGATCTGTACCTCGTTCAAGATGAACTGCGCCTCGCCTGTAAAGTAGACGAGAGCAGGCGGCAGCAGCGGGGGCGGTGACAGAAGTCCGCTGTGAAGTCGGACAATTTCCAGCCGCATCCAGCAGCCTGCAGGCTGAACAGGAAGTCACAGAAACACTGGTCTGATTCCGATTTAATAAAATGTTATCAGACCCATACATCAGCTTGTACACAGTCTCCAGTTATTTTTATTATGACAGAGTAGCTGTCAACATACTCTACATGTGATATGTTGCTGATTTTAATAACGAGACTGTAGATTATCTGTAATCTGAACAGATTTAGTCTCTCTGACTTCTAAACATAACTGTCAGCCACACAACATGTGTTCTGTACAGAATAAGCCTTTAAATCAGACACATAGCAGTTAAAATCCCAGATTCAAAATCAATAAAAAAGTTTTATATAAAACGTCATCATGTTGTCGATTCTGAACCAATCAGCTGTTAGATCAGCTGAGAGGCCGGCGTTTCCCAGCATGCCTTGTGTCCGCCTGGGTCTTGCAGTCGGTGTCAGTACACGATCCGTTCCGCCTGCACGATCCGTTCTTCGCATGCGCAGAATTGCGTAGCAGAAAACCTGTGCGATTTGTACCACGCATGCGTTAAAAAACACTTGACGGCAACTGGCAGCATATTTTTCTTGACGTCATTGTTGTGTTGTTTATGTTGATAGTTTTACTGGTAATACTTCGTCTTGACCATAGACCATTAATTCATTATTAATATACCTGTCTATGGTCTTGACTAATAACGCAACGAAGTGTGAACGTACAAAAGTGTCCTTTCAAAGACGGATGACAGCTCTTCCAGCCACCACTGCTGTATACCACTATAGTAGCTACATTCTAACGGCAGTAAACATGTCATCTTGGCGGCCATTGTTGTTAAATTCTCCCCAATTCTGGGTCTCATTCCTGCTGAAACATGTCCGATTGGGTAGTGTTTGGTTCAGAAGCCTTTATCTGAGATTTCTCACGTTAGAAAGTGCTGCTTCGTTCCACTATCTAACGTTAGCATACTCCTAGCGGCTAACGGCTACGTAGCATGCTAACGCGACATAGCTGTAATCTTGGCCAATGCTGGTAATTTCTCCCAAAATTCCGGTCACTTTAGTGCTGGACCATGTCCGGTTGTGTAGTGTTTGGTTTAGAAGTCTTTATTGGTGGTTGTTCGCGGTAGCAGCGGAGTATATAGCAGGACTTAACCGTGAAAAATCACCACCGTTGGCCAAGATAACAGATATGTTGCGTTAGCATGCAGCTACATAATAGTTATGTATGCACATGCGCAGAACGGACCGGTAATCGTGCAAGCGTAGAACTGATCAGCTGGGGTCGTAAAAGCATGAGCCTCTGCGCATGCGCGGAGTTATGCGCATGCGAAGAACGGATCGTGCAGATGGAACGGATCGTGTACTGACAGTCGGTGAAAAGCAACTGCGCTACCTGCGTCTCAGAACTGCGGCCGCCTTGCTCTCGTGAGATTATCGTTGCCTACGTATGCATGACGTCAGAGCAAGTCGGGATCAAGTCGGACACAAATCTAACCGGCATGCAACGGGCGGCTATCGCCGGTGATCGATTCTGCGCAGATCTGGCTCATCTCGAACGAGCCTAATGTATCTGTCAGTACCTGATCCGTGCTGCCAGTATCCAGGTGCTGAGTTCCGGCAAGATGGCGTGTTGAGCAGCAACCCTCATCTAAGGCTGCAGCAAACTTGTCCCAAAACTTAGAATTTGCACTTAATAATTTACACTCAAACTCTTGAAATGGAAGCAAAAAAAGTTTTGAAACCTGCCAAACTGATAATTGACGATGTAAGTAATGTGAAAACCCAAGAAATACCGAGTTCAACTGAGCGAATGTCAAAAGATGCAGAAAAAGTTGTTGTCCACGACATAACCGCCGACCATGACTACGCGATGGAAGTTAGTATGGCTAACAAAAGAAAAGATGCTGGGTCCGTCCCCACAACACCGAGCAAGATTCCAGTCGGTAAGAAGACCAAAAGTGACAAAGAGGCGGAGGTCTCTAACCTGGCCATACTGGAAGCTATTCAAAGCATGGAAAAAAACTTTGACAAGCAATTAGCACATCTCAAGGAGCAAGCTAAACAAAGTAGCTGTATGATTGCAAGCTTAACTAAAGCGGTTCAATTTCATGCGGAAGAAGTCAAAGAATGCAAGAAGAAAATTAATGATCTGGAGTCGCAAAGCGAACTCCTGAAAAAGGAGAACAAAGAGCTGAAGGAGAGGGTTAGGGAGCAAGAGAGATACAAGATGAGATGGTGTCTGAAACTTAAAGGCCTGAAAGAGAAGAACGATGAAAATATCAGAGCAGACATCACACACCTCTTCTCTAAGATTGCTCCCGACATGGAAACGCGCCAGCTAGAAGACGCCGTTGACATTGTCCACCGGGTTGGCCGAAAGGAGGACAATAAAAACCGACATGTGGTCATTCTTTTTGCCCGGAGGCTGGTCAAAGAAGAGATATGGCGCAGAAGCAAGGATTCCCCGGTATGCAAGGAGAAAGGCGTCCGCTTCGCTGAGATGCTACCACTGGAGGACAGAGAGGCGAGGAAGAACCTGTGGCCGCAGATTGAGCAAGCTCGCCGCGAAGGAAAACGTGCTTACTACCGTGGACCTCATGGATACATAGAGGGTCGACAAATTGGCTAAATAGGAATAAAAGGTTTGACTTAAAAACATACGAGTGTAATAGAATAACATGGGACACTTTATGTGTTACTTACAGCGTAGGACAACTTTTCCAAGTTACTTCTGAGTTCTGTGTTGGATTCGTTCATTATTTATCCATCTTAATGTTCAATTGCACTTTTTCTTCTGCTACGTTAAATGTGAGGGGTCTTAAAGACTTAGTTAAGAGAAAAGCTTTATTTTTATTTTGCAAAGGGCGTAAAACACAATGCATTTTACTGCAAGAAACGCATTCTTCCGACTCAGACGTGAAATTTTGGACTAACCAATGGGGTGATCGAATATTGTTTAGTCACGGAACCAATAAATCTGCTGGTGTAGCAATCTGTTTCAATAGGTTTCCAGGAGACATAATCACATTCAGAGCAGATGGGGAAGGTCACTGGCTAACGGTCGTGTTAAAAGTTGAAAGCCATTTTCTCATATTAACAAATGTGTATGGATATAGAACTGTTACTCAAAACAAACAAATGCTTGATAAGATTACTAATACTGTATTAGAACTTAAAGCCCTCCACCCCACAGATTTAATTCTAATGGGAGGTGATTGGAATATGACCCCGGATGAATGGAAAGATAGATGGCCTTCTAAATTTTACAACAATCATTACAACCCCATAATTAGAGAATTTATGAATAGTAACTCCCTGGTTGATATATGGAGAGTCTTAAACCCGGAAGAAAAACAATACACATGGTATAAACCCAATGGTACATGTAAATCTAGAATTGACTACTGGCTGGCTGCTAGTTCATTCGGAGAGTTTGCCTTTCAAGCTTCAATTTCCAAAGCCCCCTTAACGGATCACTGTATAACAGAATTAACACTAAATCCAACTTGTAGGAAAAGGAACAACAAAGGGTACTGGAAATTTAATACTAATTTGCTCAAAAATAAGGATTACTGTTCCAAAATAAAAGAAATAATTAATGAAATTGAAACTACAGAATCCATAAATAACTATTGCAACAAGTGGGAATATGTAAAATATAAAGTTAGAGAATTTTCTATAAAATTTAGCAAGGAGCTTAATAAGGAAAGGAGAAAAGAAGAAAGCAACCTGTTTTATGAAATCAGCCAGTGCTGTAGTAGGCCTGAATTGAGTAGTGAAGACAGGGAGAAACTAATGAAATTACAATCCCAATTAGATAATATATATCTTAAAAGAGCTCAAGGTGCATTTGTAAGGTCAAGAGCTAAATGGATTGAGGAGGGAGAAAAAAACACTTCATATTTCTGCAACTTAGAAAAGAGAAGACAGGAAAAGAAAGCAATAACAAGCTTACTGATAGAGGGAATTGAATGTAATCAAACTAAAGTAATAGAAAATGAAGTTTTCACCTTTTACAGTAAGCTCTATACATCTGCATACTCCTGTACTGATTCCAATAGCTTCTTTGACAAAGTCGTACATTTCATACCAACCATTGATGATGTATTTAAAGGAATTTGTGAATCAGATTTAAGAATAGAAGAACTGGATGCTGTTAATTTGAAATTGTTAGTAAACAAATCCCCGGGCTCTGATGGACTCACTGCTAGCTTTTATAAGTTTTTTTGGAATGATATTAGAAATATGCTGTTCAAGGCACTACAAGAATGCATAGAGAAAAGACAATTGATGCCAACTATGAAACAAGGTTTGATAACTCTTATTCCAAAATCTGGCAAAGACAAAAGAATTCTAGATAATCTCAGACCAATTACATTACTCAACACTGACTATAAGCTGCTTTCTGGATGTATTGCAACTAGACTCAAATTAGGTTTGTCCCAGATAATAAGTGAAACTCAGTCTGGGTTTCTTGGTGGAAGATCTGTCCACAATAACATAAGGCTGGTTTTAGATTTGATAGATTACAGTCATCTGTTTATAGAAAGTGGATATATTTTATTTCTTGATTTTTACAAAGCCTTTGATTCGGTAGAGCACCCATTTATTCTAAAAACTCTTGAATACTTTGGATTTGGTAGAAAATTTATAAATCTAATTGGCATGTTATACAGTGACATTAACAGTTGTGTAGCTTTGGAACATGGTACCTGTCCGAGATTTAAAGTTGAAAGAGGCATTAGACAAGGTTGCAATAGCTCCCCTTTATTATTCATCTTGGTTGCTGAACTTATGTCAATTATGATTAAAAATAATGGTACAGAAGGCATAAACATTTTGGGCAAACAAATTGTCATAAGTCAATTTGCGGACGATTCAACGTTATTTTTGAAAAATGAAAGGCAGATCCCCAAAGTATTAGACTCTATTAATCAATTCTCTAAAGCAGCAGGATTGAAATTAAATATTGATAAATGCGAATTAGTCACTTTACATGATCAGCCGGCTCATGTAATCTGTAACATAAAGGTTAAATCACAAGTCAAATATTTGGGTATTATTGTTACCAAAAATAAAGAATTACGAGAGAAAGAAAATATTTGTAAAAGAGTAGAGCAATATAAGACCATTCTTAATTCATGGTTACAAAGGGACATTACCATATTTGGAAGGGTCCTTTTATCTAAAATGGAAGGGCTCTCAAGAGTGATATATCCTGCATTATCATTGGAGGTTTCAGATAAAATGGCTCAACTTATCAACAAAACAAATTTTAACTTCATCTGGAAAAATAAATGTCATTATATCAGGAAAGCGGATGTGATTAAAAGTGTTGAAGAGGGTGGACTTAATGCAATTGATTTTTTAGTTATGAACGGTGCTCTTAAATTAACATGGCTGAATTCATATACTTCAAACGAGCGCTCTTTTTGGTTCACCATACCGGATGCAATTTTCAAGAAGTTGGGAGGTATTCATTTTTTATTGCGATGTGATTATGATCTATGTAAACTACCAACGAAGCTATCAGATTTTCACCAGCAAGTTCTCCTCTATTGGAATTTGATTTTTAAACACAATTTTACTCCCCAGAATACACCCCTATGGAACAACAGATACATTTTATCCAATAGGAAGTCATTGTTTTTAGGTACTTGGATGGAAAAAGGAATTTGGAATGTGTCTCAATTAATGGATGATTCTGGAGAATTTTTAAACCATACAGAATTCTGTGTCAAATACAGTCTTCAATGTTCGTTTAGAGAATATACTAAAGTAATGAAAGCCATTCCAATTCCCTTTAAAACAATGACCAAACAACTTTTGGTTCATGCAAATGTTATATCAGAGATGAGGCCTCTTTGTGTTGAAGGTGTCAGTTTGAATAGCAAACAGTTCTCTAACAAATTTATTAAACGTGTATTATGTATAAAATATTATCCCTTTCAACTGAAAAGAAAATATGTTCTCCGAGATTACAGTGATGAAGAGGCGCGAAAGATTAGGAAACGATTCTTATCGTATCCTCTCCCTCCAAAAGCCAAAGAAGTGACGTTTAAAATATTAAATGATATTTATCCATCTAATCACTTCCTACATGTTAAATTTAATTGGGAAAATAACTCTTGTGTTTTCTGTGAGAGCGATATTGAGACGGTCGAACATATTTTCTTTCAGTGTGAACCGATTAATGAATTGTGGCTGTCTTTTCATTGCTGGCTTCACTCTAAAGATATACTGCTTCAACCTTTAAACGAAATGTCAATCAAAACTGGAATATTTTTAAAGGATAAAAATCTAGAATTCCTGATAAACAACTTGATTGATCATTGTAAACATTTTATTCATAGGTGCAAATATTTGAAGGTCAAACCCTACATCAATGGTTGGAAGAATGATCTTAAGCTTTTTGCTACATCTTTACATTATATGACGGAGGAAAACGCCAAAAGACTCTTGTATTTGTTGGACTTACATTCCCTACTGGATTAAAAGACCCTTAGCATCTGATTTATTTATTTATTTTTTATTTTCTTTATTTTATTTTCTATACAGATTGTCTCTACCTCAAGCTGTTAACACGTTTTGGACAAATGTACTAAGACATTGTGCCTTGATTGTTTGTACGAATGTTGTATAATAAAGAGTTAAAAAAAAAAAAAAAAAAAAAAAAAAAAAAAAAAAGTATCCAGGTGCTACACATGTGCGGTAGCAAAGAATTTCTAATATAGGAAGAAGTTCCACTCCCTCGTTTCTTCCGGGTTCTGAGTTCCACTAGATGGTGCTCACAGGCCAGTGCAGAATGAATGGGACTCTATGGAGCTATTCCCTTAAAAATCCACTTTTCTCAGGATATAATTTTTTTGTCTAGTAATTTGAATGTTGCATTCAAAAGGGGAGGCAAAGAAAATACATACTGCTGGGTGTTAGATTTTTTTTAAAGTTGCTTTTTTGTTCTAAAAAGCCTTTTAAAATGTCAATGACGTCATACGCATATACGGCCAGAGATACTGCTTTACGGCAAGCTCTGAGTCACGTCCTTTTTACTCTTGAGGCATCGACAACACAGCTAACAGGTTAGGCTCTCCCTGTCAATACACATGCTATAAAGAGGTTTGCTAATGTTTTAACGACCACACCGAAATATTCACTCTGACATTCTGGCTCCGCTTCAGATGCCGTCAAGCGGGATCTCCGATCGTAATCAGTCCTTCAATGACCAATCAGCATTCATTAGCAGAATGCTAGCGTGGTATGGGCAACAACGACTCAACCTGTAAGAAATCGAAAGGGCATAAGTACTGGTTCATTCAACTTTTGACCTATAATCCATGTTGAACTTGCAAAAACTACAATCAAATCTGAGATTTCTCAATGACAATCAGGCGAAAGAGACAAATTTAGCCGTCTAGCTCCATAGGGTCCCATTCATTTTGCACTGGACCATGATCACCCCCAGTGGAACTCTGGTGGAACTGCAACCAAAGTAGGTACAATGGGGCTGAATAGGGAGTGGAACAGCTTTCAGTAGACGGGCTTTGGCGGTAGCTTGACCCATGGACAGTTTGACCTGACTCCGTAAACAGGAAGAGGTAGTACGGGTAACTTGCTCTACAGCGACACTCTTCCTGCTACATGAACCGGGGTAAACACCAGTAAACACAGGGATTTGAATGGGACTTATGTATCGATACTCGCGGCTTAAAAATCAATACTTTCTTGGGAAAAAAAATATCGATTTATATCGCAGAATTGATCAAATTGCCCAGCCCTATGGTGCACGCGCGTGAACCTACTCCGAGTTGATTGAACCAACTCATATCAGCTGTTCTGGAACCGAAAACTCAGAGTTCTCCATCTCAGGGTAAATCAACTCAGACATCAGGGTTAGACTCAGAGTTTGTTAAGCCTCCTTCCTGAAACAGACCTCTGGCCTTCCTAGATTCCACACACAGATAAGCTAACGGCTAAACCCTAGTCATGTGAGAGCATAAAACAACTTCACAACTGGGCTCCGTTGTATGCTCAATTGTGTATTCCTTTTGTCTGTATGACGTCAGCCTGAAAGCTAACCGGCTAGCCCTAGCCACATGGCACTGCAACGCAGCCCACTACCGCCCTCTTGGGGTTAAATAGCGTTTGTGTAGCTCACACAAATAGCTTATTTCTTGTAGTCTTTGGGCTAAACTACAGAGAGCAGATCTAGACCCCACGGTCTCGTCACCTCCCCCCCTCCTCCTCACACACACACACACACATACACACACACACACACACACACACACACACACACACACACACACACACACACACACACACACACACACACACACACAGAGCATGCTCACCAACATGTCTGTTTTGGTTGTAGTTTGTTAGAAGGTATATAGGTTTTGATGATTGAAGAATTATTGATCGGCTATTGGTAATTTTGAAGTTAAATAAACTCTGTTATACTTTTAAATAGTAGTTGTCTGTGATTATTTGGATATCTATTGTAATAACACGCTGGTTAAACAGGTCGGTGCTTGGATTCACCCTTTTGTTCCTTTAAAACATACTAGATAAATTAACCAAATTAATTAAGATCTGTATTTTAAAGGGAACACCACCTAATGAGACTGTTCGGTTATTGGCCCCTGAGTTCAGGGTGGTGCCCCGTTTTGATTATCAATTTGGTAAAGTTATTAATACCCATATTCATAACTTTATTAATATTGATAAAACAAACTTGGATAATTTGCCAATAATTGAATCTGTACCCCTACCAATTCCCAACAACAGCATAGTGTACATCGTACTTTTACGGGCTACCGTTAAAAAAAACAACTGGGGGGAGTGAATTGGGGTAAGATAGACTGGGGTCATCCACTAATAGGAAGATCGGTGGTTCAGTCTGCATGTCGAGGTGTCCTCGGTCAATGTTACTGAATCCCATATTGGGGTGCTGTGCAATCAGTGTGTGAATGCATGTAGATTAGATCCTGATGAGCAGATGGCACCTTGATGGCAGCCTTTGCCATCAGTTTATGTGTGGGTGAAAGTAGCATATAGTGAAACGCGCTTTAGGTAGTCAGAAGACTGGAAAGTCCATTTACCGTTCATTAATTCAAACATTGTGGTCTCTATTGACAGTAGTTTGGCTATTTAAAAATGTGGGTCAGCACCTGAAAGTTCAGAAGTGATGCAGGAGACTGCAACAGATGAAGAAGTCTGGTGATCTTGGATTCAAGTGAAGCTTTATAAACAATGAACAACTCTCTCGTGACAATGAGACAACTGTGCACCCACAGAGTGTGAGCACAAATATGTCCAAATTCATGCCTGCAGTTAGAGTCCTTTTATCCTGATGTTCTTGCTTACATCGTACAGAACTTGAGTCTAGTGTCATTCTATATCCTTAAAACTATGCCTTTTAGGGCACATGCCTGTTAATAGATTTGCCATAATAAGATGTTTTTCTGTTAGACTCAGTCACCTGATGCTTAGGCATTCTCTCAAAATAGCTGAAGAGCTTTAAACCCATTTGAACCCACTGCATGCTATACTTTAGTAAATCCTATCAGCACCCATCCCATGTTGCACTAGTGGTGATTCTTTCTGACCAATTAGTGGTCTGCAGTGTTTTAACTCCACTTTCTGGTATCGACCAAGGTGGTACCAACAACTTTTGCTAATGGAAAATCAAAAAAGTTTAGTTAGTTAATTTAGTAGAGCAGTGCCGCAGTGGAAATGCGGCATTAGAGGACAGAGCAACATACTGTAACTGTTGTGTGGCAGTTGAGAAATAACCACATAAACCTCATGTGGTCAAAAAACAATAACATGAATCCGGGGCCACAAGAAACCGTATAAAGTGCCTATCATGTATTGTTAATGTCCTCCTTCAAATACCTTAGCTTCTCATCACCCCAGCCTCCTGTCATCTGCCCCTCCTTACATGTATGTTATGGTATAAAAATAATCAAATTGAAGTGGACCCAGCTGGTTTTTTGTGTTCTTCCTCAGGTCCTGGGTGGCGAGCAGAAGTCCGGCCCTCCAACCATCCTGTCTCAAACTTTGATTATGATGTGGTGATTGGAGCCGACGGACGCAAAAACACATTGGGCGGTGAGAAAGAAGGAAAACCACAATCAGGAGTGGTACTGTGGGGTAAACTATAGTGGTTGATATGGTTCAAAATAAGTCCTCAGAAAAGATTTGTTCTTGACCCACATTTGCAGGACTGCAGTCAAAGCACTATTTGTTATTTTTTACTGGAAAAGAGGTGAGGTGTTGCAAAGCGGCTTTTAGTAACTGGGTAAAACATTTCCTGTTGACATAGTTTTAACAGGAATCTTAATAGTTTGTATGGGGTCAATGCTGTGTACGAGTGAGTGTGCTGGTTTATGAACTACCAAGGAGTTGAGCTCTGTCAGGGAGTAATTTATGTTATATGTGATTTGTGTTCATCTGTGTAACTGTTTGTGTGTGGTACATGTGTTGTGCTTATGTTTTCCAACACAAAATAACTGATTACAGAAAGCAAACATTCCTCATAAATGGTTTGCTTCATAAGCATTTGTGTCTGCTTGACAGCTGGAAAACTCCCTTATGTGTAGACCTACTGTAGCTAGAAGGGTCAGCTACTCTTTAAATAGTTATTTTTGTTCTTTCTATGAATCCAGTTTTGACTGTGGACCTCTACTGTATTTAGATATAATCAGCCTTTATTGAAATATGTTTTACCAAAGGTTTCCCTCTGCATAGTTCAATGCTAACGTTTTATTTCCCTTCTTGGCAGGTTTTGGTCGCAAAGAGTTTCGAGGGAAGTTGGCCATCGCCATCACAGCTAACTTTGTCAACAGGAACACCACAGCAGAGGCCAAAGTGGAGGAGATCAGTGGCGTGGCCTCAATCTTTAACCAGAAGTTCTTTCTGGAACTTAAGGAAGAGACAGGTCTGTTTGAGTTGTATATCATTCAGGGCTGTCTGCCTGCTTTTCGTACTCTATTTGATTTTTCTTAAGGCATTTTAAGTACCCTTTGTTAAGTAAAAACTGCTGTTTTCAGGAATTGACTTGGAGAACATAGTTTACTACAAAGACAACACCCACTACTTTGTCATGACGGCAAAGAAGCAGAGTCTGCTGGACAAAGGGGTCATCATGAATGTGAGTTTACACATGCATGTATAAATACAGCAATATTTGAAACCTGATTTTAATTTGGTATTTACTTTAAGTCTTATTTCTGCATTTCCAATTCTTATGTCTTCTTAGTATCCTCCTTCCTTGTATGACAGCCTCGGCCACCAGTGTGTGAATGGTGAATGGTTCCTGAACTATGTAAAAGCAGTTTGTGAAGTGGTTTAGACTAGAAAAGCGCTATATAAATACAGACCATTTACATTTAGCATTCTGTGGCTAACATCTTTGTTGTGTACAGTTTGCATGGTTACAGGTGTTTAAGCATTGCACTCCAATAACATTAACATTTTCAGACTCACACTGGACAGTTAAAAGTATAAAAATCAATGCAGCAGAACCAGGGATGTCATCTTTTTTTATTCTACTCATTTTTCTTCATGTGAAAACCTAGTGCTTAATAATAATAATAATAATAATAATAATAATAAGTTATAGTTTATTAATCCCGCGAGGGAAATTACAATGTATAATAGTAGTCATTAGACCCAACTGACGCTGACATGGGACATTGCAGATCCCTCTGGAGACACAAAAAGCTTTATAGAATTTATTTTATATATGCAGTTGTCTCCCCAACACATGTAGACAGACCTTAATTGTAGCTTAACTTAAATGTCAATGTGTTGGCCTGCCTGTTTTCATGGTGTGTACCAGCAGTTTTATCATTTAACCTATAAAGGGGCTGACACACCAAGGAGAGGGCAAAGAACTAGTGGCGATGAAAATTGAATTAAATTGAAGCCTGACAGTGGCATTGCCTCACGTCTCTTCAAGTCGCCTGTGTCCTGGCCAGTGCTGCATATGGGCCGGAACTGGCACTTCTGATTTTTGTCCACATTACGTTTTACTGAGTACCGCCACCTCCTGTGGTGAGTAGGTACGCACCCCTAACCACCTGCGTAACTGCGTCTCTCAGCTATAGATTGGAGCTTAAAAATGTCCTTGTTAACATGGATTATTGTATTGGATAAACATATTATTGAAACCCTGATCGCTTTACTAGACTACTATGCGGCCGCCTGATGCAGGACACCAGTGCGCAGCCCATGGCTGGAGCATAATCTGGTTTCTCCGGCAGTCACCAAGTCCCGCACACCAGACCAGCAAGCCGCAGCATTATATTGCGGGTGCAGCCGAGGCAACATTTGCGATTATGGCAGAAAAACATTATGACAAGAGGATTGTAAAAGAAGTCGAGATTGCGCACAGCAGACTTTTGCTCTGCATGCTCAGCTTCTCGTCACCGGGGGCATGTGCCAGCTGCTGACTGCTTGAGTAAGCGCGTCCTCCAAACCACTTTCAATTAATCTTCTACACCCCTGCAGCAGTTATACTATAAGAAGCTACTCTTTTAATGTCTGTGTCTTAATCAGGTGTATGTTTTCATACAAAAGGAGCTTTACACACAACCTTATCACAGCTTAACATTTCATTACTCAATATTCATTAGTGTTAGAGCCTACATTTTATGTAGTCTTGATTTGGGTGGTCACTTACATTTAAAAAGGTTGTAAATCTAGTTCTTCAAGTAAATTGTAGCAAACCACAGTCAACTATAATCAAATAAAACTATAATAATAATAATAATAATAATAATAATAATAATAATAATAATAATAATAATAATAATAATAATAATAATTAAAGCTGCAAGCAGCGATGAACGGGCCCTCGCACTCTGCACGTCAGGGATGCCAGCGAGTTTCTGGTCAACGTGGCCGTATATTTCTGTGACAGTCGGACTTTGCACACAGGAGTTGGACTTAAATCCCTCAATGGAGTGTATAGCGTTGGAAATTACATATTTCAAATTGTGTGCACCACTTCCTGTATCCGCTATGTGGCGCTACAGAGAACACACACCATTTATTTATTATATAAACATGATCGCTCTCTCTCTCACTCACACACACACACACACACACACACACACACACACACACACACACACACACACACACACACACACACACACACACACACACACACACACACACACACACACACAAAATATCTCAAACATGCTCGCTCGCTCTCTCACTCACAAACACACACACGCGCACACGCTGTGCCCTCAGTGGATCACTATCTCATCTTACATTACCCATTAGTGAAGAGTCATATCTCACTCTGTCAGCTATATGGCAGCATGCACATATGTGGCCAAAGTCCTCATCACTGATAATAGCTCACTTATTCAACAAACTGACTACCTTGGTTTTAACTTGTCATTATTATCTTTTAGTAAACACACCAGTCTAAATTTCTTTTTTTATTTCTTGAGAAATAACATCATTTTTATTTTGATTAAAACATTGGTAATGATGCATCTCAGTTTGGTAAACAGTCAAAACAACATGACATAGTTATTTCAAAGGGAGATGGTAGTGCTGCTCGATTATGGGAAAAAAATCGAAATCACTAATTATCTTGGTCAATATTGAAATCACGATTGTTTAACACAATAGTCATTGAGGTTGTGATTAACAATTATTTTATTTAATTTCAACACAACATCTGTCCAGGTATTGTTAAAGGGATACACTGTTGAAATAGGGCTTATCACGGTCTCCCCTAGCTGTAGATAGGTGGGCCAACGCATTTTTTGTGCATGCATTGTTTTAGTCCGGTGCAACACCGGCAGCACCGCCACTAGTAAGCTTAGCTTAGCGTGGTTAGCATGTTGTGAGTAAAAGTGAGCAGACAAAAGACAAAAAAACAAACACCTAATTACATGCACTGAGACAAAAAATGCGTTGGCCCACCTATCTACAGCTAGGGGAAACCGTGATAAGCCCTATTTCAACAAACGGTGGCGTATCCCTTTAAACTACTTAGGACCCAACTGCTTATGTGTTTATCTATTCAGTTTAGGATTGACGCATCTCCCAGAACAAATAATCTTGGGCTGCAATCCGACATAGGTTATCATGTATCCCAGTCCAAAAGTCCTGGGGCCTCATGTATAAACGTTGCGTACGCACGAAAAGCTTGCATACGCTGGTTTTCACGGACACTTTGTGATGTATAAATAAAAAACTTGACGTGAGAATGTGCGGGTCGTCACGCAAACTGTTGAGCAGTCGTGAGAATGTGCGGTCCGTCCGCAAAGTCTTGTCTGGCTCTGTAACGTGGCGAATTCTAAGTTAAAAGTGCTGAAAATCACCAAACATTACAAAATAAAGTTTCCACTTACTGGCGTACGTCTGTGACGTTGTCTATGAAAAAACATATTTATATCCGCTGATACTCCATAAAAGTTTGATCATTTATGTGGCTAATGTTTCACATCTTTAACACTATTAACTGTTTAATCTGCAGGCTACTTAACCTCTGTTAAACATGAGCACGGGAAATTAATGATAAATCCACTTAGAAAATATTTCCCATAGATGAAATATATACTCACTGTGCAACAAAAAGATCGGCACGGAAAAATGTAATAGCCTATATTACATTTTTCCGTGGCGATCTTTTTGTTAGTGTCTGTAAGTCTGTAGTTACTGAGGCTCAGACATCCATGGCGCACGGGATGCGGGACGCACGGCTCCATCTCCCCAGGAACAAACGCTGTGTCGGGTGGGCTAACTCATGCATAATTGATCCCGTGGATGATTTGTAGGCTATTAAGTGAACAAGGTGTACCCAGTCCACCAAACACTGGGCCGTCTTTACTGTCTTAATTCTGCACATAATTCTGTTACTGTAGTCCTATTTAGTATTTCATTATTTCATCCATGCGTGGCGCAGCGGATCCATGCGCTTTCACAAATATGTGCTCATTCATGTGTACGGTAATTACTTCCAACAACTAATCAAAGTATTCTCGTAAGCGTAGAATCTGCCATTTAGAACCATTCAGAATATGTGAGAGTCGCTTGAGTGACGGCCGGCATTTTGCGCCTCAATTTTTAAAATACATTAGCCAAAGAGGGACATACCTCCGCATTTCGCCCTCTTACACCTAGTGGCACCGTGACGAATGCAAGGGGGAGATTACTCGCCAGGGAAGTGAAAAAGAGTTAAAACGACAAACCGACAGGCAAAGCAACAAGACCAAAGTTAATATTGGAGTGGCTAGAACGGCTGCGTGTAAACGATGGAGAGAGCTAATTTCAGGTTTGGCCACTGTAGGAGTTCAAATGCGCTGGGAATGGGAAGGTCTAGAAAGTCATATTCAGTTGGTTGTCATACAATTTCACCGCTAGATGGGAGAAATTCTTACACAATGTAGCTTTAACATTAGTTGGTCACACGTGACTTTGTGCTTATGTTTCAGGTGGTTAAACATCTGTTTTAATATACCTACAAATTGTGTTTCTTCCTTGTGCTTATATTTCAGGTGCTTAAAAAGATTTGTGGTTTTACCAAGTGGTAAAATCAGATGATATGTTTCTGCTCCATGTCAGATTCCTCAAATCCGTACTGTTCCCAGACAACAGAATTTGCTCTCCCCTTCGTGCTCACCAAACACTGCTTCTATCGCTCCGCCATCTTTACTCACTCTGATTTTTAAATACCACCAGATACCACAAATAGGACCTCGATGACTATTGGCTGAGTAGGTGTAGCCTTTAAGAGGGGCGAAAGTGTGCGTGTCATTCAAAACACAAGACATAATAAGAGTTTACTTGCAAAACGTAATGTGCAACATAATAGTTTTTCTCGTTTACATTGTTTTTGTGGTCGTTCAAAAATCAAATCAAATCAAAATCAGGTGGGGCAACATGTTTAGACTGATCAGTCACTACTGTAGAGTTCACACTCTGGCCTTCAATAAGCAACAGCCGCTTACTTTTTCTGTCTGCCGTTTTTCTTTTCTTTTAAGTGGAAACAGTAAGAAAATGTTAATATTATCTGCCTTAAACCTTCCTCCCCTCATCTCAATACAGGACTACATGGAAACGGAACGACTGCTGAGTGCTGACAATGTCAACCAGGAAGCATTGCTCTCATACGCCCGTGAAGCAGCTGACTTCGGCACAAACTACCAGCTGCCGTCCCTGGACTACGCCATCAACCACTACGGGCAGCCTGATGTTACCATGTTTGACTTCACCAGCATGTACGCCTCAGAGAATGCCGCCTTAATCAGGGAGAAACACGGACATCAGTTACTGGTCGCACTGGTCGGAGATAGTCTGCTTGAGGTACGAGATGGCAGTGACAGCAGAGTTGTTTGATACTCTTGCCCACCTTGACTGAGGCTCAGCTTGTGTGTGTACACACTGACATCATGTTCTCACTTTACAGCCTTTCTGGCCCATGGGTACAGGTTGTGCTCGGGGTTTTCTGGCAGCCTTTGACAGTGCTTGGATGGTGAGGGGCTGGGCACAGGACAGGAGTCCTCTGGAGATACTGGCTGAAAGGTATGTGGGTTTATGTTTCACTTCCTGTAATTTTAGATAGGCAAGATTGATTTTCTCTGGATTTCATACAGATGAAAACAAGCATCATACCAGACAGTCAAAGGCAGTTAGTCAGATTGTTTTTAAAACACTTTGGTCCAAAGCAAGATAACTTGGCCAGACACTTAGTGTGTATGTTGCCCAGAGGATGAGAGAGGTTTTTGGAAACTCAGTGCTCATTTATTGTTGTTCCACTTTCAGGTCAAAATTACAACTTGTGTACAATACATATAATGTATCAAATTATATACAGTTTTCAAATACAATTATCAAATGGGCAGATTACCTTTACCATTTGTTGAGCAGAATTATGCTCCACAGTGTATGAACCATATACATGGTTTCTTCTTGCTCATCCATGCCCTCTAATTGTCGACTTTGTACACAAGAAATGAGATACAATGACCAGCTTGCTGTGAAATTTTCTGTGGAAGTTCATGCTCCTCAGAGGATGAATGCTAATGTCTTTAGTGACCCTATGGCCTTTCGTCTCGCTCCACTGTCAGTCCAAACTTTGCACTTGTATACAAGAAATATGAAAATGTTAAAGGCAAATTGGCTTACCATTAACTGACCATAATCATGCTCCCCAGAAGATGGACCATATCTACACTCACCTAAAGCAGGGATCTTCAACAGGGGGTCCAGGACCCCTGGGGGGTCCTCCGAGTCAATGCAGGGGGGCCTCACAATTATTGCAAAATGTTGAAGTGTTTTCAAAAATTAAAAAGTATTAACATGAATCCAACATTTTATTAGCAAATATAAATCCACACTGATGATAGGCTTACTGGCCTATAGGTAAGGTAGTCACTTAGATATCCATCCCCAGATACACATCATCCTACGGATTCACTGTGCCATATGTATGTTTTAACATAAAAACATGATTTATAAAATCATGCCAACAATTATTAGGCTATTTTAATAGCTTAGTTTTCTATCCAAAAAAGGTATGTATAAAGGTTTTAGGCTGCCCTACATGTTATTTTAGGCTCAGTTTAATATGCAACTTCATTTTATACAACATATGTAGTAGGGGGTCCCTGCTCCGTCTCTCTTTTAGTTAAGGGGTCCTTGGCCTAAAAACCGTTGAAGACCCCTGACCTAAAGGATTATTAGGAACACCATACTAATACCGTGTTTGACCCTATCCTATCAATATGGGCCAACATTTCTAAAGAATGCTTCCAGCACCTTGTTGAATCAATGACACAAAGAATTAAGGCAGTTCTGAAGGTGAAAGGGATCCCCCACACCATTACATCACCACCAGCCTGCACAGTGGTAACAAGGCATGATGGATGTTCTCATTCTGTTTACGCCAAATTCTGACTCTACCATCAGAATGTCTCAACAGAAATCGAGACTCATCAGACCAGGCAACATTTTTCCAGTCTTCAACTGTCCAATTTTGGTGAGCTTGTGCAAATTGTAGCCTCATTCCTTTCCTATTTTTACTGGAGATGAGTGGTACCCGGTGGGGTCTTCTGCTGGTGTAGCCCATCCGCCTCAAGGTTGTGCGTGTTGTGGCTTCACAAATGCTTTAATGCATACCTCGGTTGTAATGAGTGGTTATTTGAGTCAAAGTTGATCTTCTTACCAAACTGTCTCAGCAGCCATATCCTCAGCACCGAAATGTCACGCGAGATCTCGCATGTCTATTGCCGGAAGGGACTACAGTTCAGCCCATCAAAATCAAAAAAGTCGCTGGTCTGATTAGACTCCGCCATTTCAGTTCCTATGTGATGATGCTTGCCTTGGCCTTGTCTACTCCGAGCCAACACCTGACTGCCTGTAGTCTCTTCCGGCAATAGACGTGCGAGATCTCGCGTGACATTTCGGTGCTGAGGATATGGCTGCTGAGACAGTTTGGTAAGTTTTCTTAACAGTCTTCTGTGATAAACTCCGGGTTCGCTAATTGTTGGTGCTTCATTTTATGTGTAGGGACCCTGAGCAAGTTACTGACGAGGTTTGGTGCTGTTTTGAACAATATTACTGGTTAAAAAATGCGTTTGGCTTACAGCCCCTATCTCGTCCACTGTTTGTGATTTGGGGCTGTAGCATATGCTGGGCCAAGCTCTGTAGGGGTTGATCGACTGTCTCCAATACTGTCTCCACGGCTTGTCTGACGTGTTTTAATGCAGAAAACACCTTTTGGTCCATTTTCGCTGGAATTACACTTCAACTCTCCTCGTTATATCTGCCTTGTTGTTCCTCAGAGAGAGTATCTACCGGTTGCTGCCTCAGACCACCACAGAGAACATCAGTAAAAACTTTGAACAATACGCCATTGACCCTGCCACCCGCTACCCCAACCTCAACTCCAGCTGTGTGCGCCCACATCAGGTTAGTCCAACACTTACATAACAAGAATAAACTTTATTTGTATAGCAGTTTTCTTAATAAAGTTACAAGGTGCTTTCTAAGGAAAAGAAGACAAATTAGAATTAAAAACAAATTCAGATGCCCTTGCAGTTACAATACGCATGAATGAAACCAGCTATCAAAAGAAACAAAGTAATTAAGATCAATTTTAGATAGGGGTCTTAAGCTTAGTGATAGTGATATTGGATTAAAGTGTTTCCATTTTATTTGAGTGATAAAGATCGATTTTATCATCATTGCCATTTTTTTGAATCTCGGATGTTAAAGTGCACATATTATGCTTTTTCGCTTTTTTCCTTACCTTTGTGTTATATATATTAGTTGTGCATGTTATAGGTTTACAAAGTGAAAAAGCCCAAAGTCCACCCCAAAGGGACTTACCATCTCCAACAAAAAACACTGTACACAAACTGCTCCAAACAGCTCTATTGTAGTCCAGCCTTTACTTCAGAGACAAACGTGGTCACTTTGTAACACACATTATAATGCTCGCCAATGTGCTAGCATGGCACGTCTTCGTACTCTGACTGGCTGGTTTTCCTTACCCTAGGTACTGCGCATGTGCGGCTCCGAACAAAGATTGAATAGAAGTGTGATGCCTCACTTGGTAGCTAAAACGGAGAGCTCAACACACAGGGTGAAAAGAGGAGCTGCAGTAATGTGCAGTACGACAAAAATAGGGTGTTTTGAAAATTAAACCATGTAAACCTATTCTGGTACAACCTCTAAATACAATTATGCACCTGAAGATGAGCATAATGTGAGCACTTTAAGTTTTTAAAGAAGCAAATATCTCAAATAATCTCAACAATGGCTAAGAAATGCCACTTTTCTCTTTACCAGCAAGCTCAGATAGGTTTTGAAAACGTTTTCTTTTCTTTCAGGTGCGTCACCTGTTCATTGACGGCCAACAGGACTCGTGTCACCTGGAAAGAGGAGGACCCACACGTAGATCAGTGATCTTGTCCAGACGAGGTGAGATGCAGAACGACTGACTATTTTCCCCAACCCCCAAACACAAAGTGATGAGTTTGTCCTGATGGCTGCCTGACACATTCAGTGTCATTGTGCATGAAAATATTGAGATTTGAAAATATTGATTAGTAGGTACTAGTGCTTTCTTCACTGTTCCTAGATTTAAAGCTATAAGTAGGAATTCTAAGTAATGACAATAAAACTGTTGGTGCGTCCACATAACAGCCTTACATAACCGCGCACCACCCCCACGCCCCCTTCACACAGTTGCTTGTAACCAAGGAGGACACGGAGGATTAAAAAAACATGATGGACTCTTCAGAAGAGGTAATTGTCTTCACTCGCGTTTCTGGCGGGAAAGTCACCGGACGGCACAATCTTCTTAAAGTGATGGTTCAGAGTAACTTCACCCTAGGGTCCTTTGCACCATGACCTCGAGCCAAACAACCCCTCAGAAGATTTTTTTTTTACCTGGGTCGAACATTGGGCGAGTTAGCGTTATCAGCTGATTAGCCTACTGCAGGCGCTAATGGATCCTAGGGTGTGTCTCGTAAATTAAACCATTAATAATGCCCGAAATGATACCAAACTTCTACAGTAGTATAAATAAGTTATGTACTCATAAAACGATGGATTGGAAAGTTTGAAAGTACACCAGGAGTTATTTAAATAACACTTGCCTGCTGGCTTCTACGCTCTGCTGCTAATGCTGCCGGTGCTTAGGGACGTCTGCAAATTACAACACCGAAAAGAGATACAACAAAATATTGATTAATTTAACTTATTTCTTTTTTAGTACAACTAGCAGGAGACTGTCTCCTGCTTTTGTTACAATTTCAGGGAAATGGTGGACCCAAAAGCAGAGATGGGCAGGCAGGAGTAGGTTTGATCTGCTTGTGGATTTATTTTAACAAAAAGCAGGGTGCAAACAGAGGGATCCAAAAAAGGCAACTGACAAAAATAATACAAAAAATCCAGAGGGAGCTGGCAAAAACACAAGTCCAAAAATAAAGACTCAAAGAACAAACTTACCGAAAAACACGCTGGCAACTGGAATGAACATGAACAGGCAGGGCACGGCAAGGACACAAAATGAACTTCCTATTTGAGCGGTAGGCTATCAGTTATGTAAGCTACATAACCTTATCTGTCCTTATATCACTAACGTCACCCATCGTGGACGTGCTCTACATCCCAGCACATTCTATGTGTTGCATTACAGTTGTCTCTACAACGTTGGTGATGCGCAGCATTTTAATAAAGTGCCGTCAGAAGAGATCGCTCTGAAACGTTGTATAACTGCTATAAATCATCTTATGCTTTGTGTTGTGTGTTGTGTGTGTTGTGGCTTAATTAAATCCTGACAGTCTAAGCTTTCAACTGCATGACCATATATTTTGAAGATTTAATGCGTAAAATTTATAACAAAGTTTAAGCAGCATCCACTTTGAGCGTGAGTGTCCCGTATACGGGTCAGTGAAAGTAAAGAGTTTAAACATTTGTAGTGTTCCCTGGACACAGACCAGTCAGAGCCATTAAAAGGAGTTCCACAGTATTGCAGGTGAATGATGTAAACCATTTGAAATAAAAGATTATGAATTATAATTCTGTTAATGATTTGTTTGTGGTTGTTACCATGGTGAATCGTAGTATCATGGCTCCATTCATGCTGTCTTTGGTGCACGTGCGTAACCTTGACTCAACCTACTCCGAGTTAATTGAACCAACTCGAATCAGCTGTTGTGAAACCAAAAACTCTGAGTTTCCCATCTCAGGGTAAATCAAAACCAGAACGTTTCCGATAGCAAACTTTTGTCCGTTGCCTCCAGATGCTGCATTCATATGTAGTTATCTGTTTATAGAGATTAGTTAGTCAGAGACTAGTTTTACACACTGACTGCAGCTGGAATCTCACCAAAATGCAACCTAAAAGGACAGTCTTTGAAACCTTCAGTTAAGTTTTATTTTCACATTGTATTTATATACTTTATTGTTAAGTTATGTTTTAAGATGTTAATTTAAAATGTGTCAGAAGCAAGACTCAGAATGCATTTTGGGATTAATATAAATTGATTATAGGGATGGTATGGTTTGTGTTCATGCTGATATATAATAACAGACTATACAGTAGAAGCTAAGGGTGTCATGATACCAAAAATTCAGTAGTCGGTGCCAATACCAGTAAAATAATACGATTCTCGATGCTGATTTCAATACCATGGTAAAAAATGGTTGTTTCTAAGATTCCATGTACTGTAACTTGAAACATGAACATCTTTATTAAAATATTTGAAAAATATCAAAATGTCTTAACAAGACACAAAACATGCAATAGAGCATAGAACAACATAATAAAGTGCAATTAATGGTCATAGTGCAACAGCTAGTGTCCTGGCTAACTGTGGCTAACGCCGCCATGCATTACATTACATGTCATTTAGCTGACTCTTTTATCCAAAGCGACTTACAATTGCTACATATGTCGTTAGGCCACACGCCTCTGGAGCAATTATGGGTTAAGTGTCTTGCTCAGGGACACATTGGTTGATTTATCGCAGTGAGAATTGAACCCAGATCTCCCACACCAAAGGCATGTGGCATATTCACTGCGCCATCACCACTCTAGGTACTGCTAGCTAACGTTACTGGAGGAGCAGGCAAGCGGCCACGGTTGTTTACAATGTGTAGCCTGTTCAGCGGCCGTAGCCGACAACAGTGAGTTATTTGAAGCCAAGAGAGGGGGGCTGTAAATCAGGAAGAGAGGACCTAGAGTTTGCAGTGAACATGCCATTTTTTAGGTCGGGTAGAATCTATCTCGATTGACTCTGATTCATAGTTTTTCGAAAGATATGTACCAGAAGTAGAAGGGTGTGACTTCGGCCACTTGTACGTGACCTCCTACTTCTGAATATATTGACTGGAACACTCTGAAGCGTATACTGCCCCCATCAGTTCCGGAAGAGGCACAGCACCGATGCTGCTAACACTGGCATTGTCGCTAACGGTGCTAAAAAAAATTGGCATCGTCTGTGTCATTTTAGAAACGGAAGGTATCGCAAGTATTGGTTCTCGTGACAGCCCTAGTAGAAGCATCAAATATATTTAGACAAAGTAGTGACAGTGAGGATTGCTGCCAACTACTCAGACAGGACTGTATTCTACTTTCAAAGCTCCCTGTTATGTTGCAATGGTAATCTGATCATCCTATGAGCAACCACTAAGATAAGATGCACAACAGCCCCATTAACACTGCATGAAAGCTTCCGTTGATACCAAGTGAAATTAAGACTTTAGCTACTGAACAAAAAGTCAGCCAGTCAATGAATAAAGAATCAAGTGTACTCAAGAAAAAAGGTTAACATCTTAGGTAATGCCTATCCAGCCCCCACTGAGGGGAAACTTTAGCCCTTATTCAGTCACAGGGTGACACACTTCGTCACAGACAATACAGTTGGATACCATTACACCCACACACATGAGGGTCGAACATGATGCCTCTCACAGACATGTGCTGACCTGCTCTACTCTGCATCAGCAAGGTTAGACCATTGACAGTAACAGTCTGTGGGTTAGAATGACAAACAGTATAGGGCTGATACAGTTGTCTTTCATATGATGGGAGGTTTCTCCCTGAGAGGAACAAGTCATTGTTTAGTCATAAATTAAAGCAGCATTAATAGATTTTTTTAGGCCACTTGGGGGCAGCAGAACAAGCTATAAACCCAACCTTAATTGCAACAAAAATATAATAGACATAGCAACTTTTATTGCAATTCTTTAGCTGCTGCAAAATTAGGCATTTTGGGCTGCAAAAAAAAAAAAAAAAGGCTGCGATATCCTGGAGGGACTGACAGAAGAAAGCGACAAGTGTATCAAGCATAGCAGTGGAGGCGTCTTACGCTGTATCACTACTTGTGGCTAAAACAAAAAAGCCACATTCTATCGCTGAAGACCTCATTCTCCCGCGATAGTTTTGGCTGAAACTATGCTTGACAAAAAAGCAGCCGACATACTCAAGACAGTTCCATTATCAAACAACACAGTGTCCCGTCGGATTGATGCTATGTCCAATAATATTGTTGGACAAGTGGTGGATAAAATGAAACAAGCAGGTCAGTTCGCTTTACAGTTGGATGAAATGACAGATGTAAGTCGACAGGCTCAGCTCCTTGCATTTGTACGTTATAAAGACGTGTTGGACATTAAAGGTATAGTGGAGGATTTTCTTTTTCCGGGTGGATCATCAAGACTATTGGTCCTCCTAGTTGTCAATCATTCTGCTGATATGTTTACGTAAGGCCGTCGTACGTGCTCGTCCCTAGGTAGTTTTCGCTTTCTGTGGCCTCCAGCCCGACCGCCTTCTCCCCGCTCTCGGCTGGTGCTGGCTCTTGCGCCCCTGCCCTGACCTCGTCTCCCTCCGCCTCTATGCGCACCCCCCCCCCCTCCTGGATCTTGGTCGGGATGAACAGGGCACGGGCTCGTAGTCAATATCAGATCCCACAAGACTCTCTTCTTGAAAGCTCTAAACACACCAGCAATAAAAAAACAACAACTTAGATGCTAGACGATAGCTTGTTTGTTGGCATGTAGCATGCTAAAGTTAGCTATAGAGATGCTTGTCGTAAATAGATTTTCACTTACCGGTGGCGAGTCTGACATAGTGGAAAAAGTGCAAATCTTCTTTTGGAAACATGTAAACAGAGCGTGTACGAGGAGAACTAGGCGTGTGCATGCTCTCTCGTGCACACGTTTAATAGGCGTTCCCTCTCGGGAGCAGGTAGTGTTATGCATGTGCATTTTTTCAAAAAGTGGTTAGGGTGGTTCTTTTCTAAATTTCATGGTTACAGTCATGGCAGCGGGTCAGAGCATGAGCAGCTACTGCTTTATAGTGATGTTCGCTGGCTGTCGTGGAAAAACACTACTGAGTCTGTTTGAACTTCGCACTGAAGTGTTTGTTTTCCTGAAAGAGCACTCGCATCCCCTTGCGGCAGTGTTTGAGGACGCAGAGTGGGTTGCGCGTCTGGCATATCTTGCTGATGTGTTCACCAAACCTAAACAATCAATCACTTTAAGGCAAGGACTCACATATCCTTAACATGTATGACAAAGTGAACGGATTCATAAGGAAGGTCAAATTATGGGAGAGGAAATGTGAGGATTGAAATGTGAGCTGTTTCCCACTGCTTGATGCCTATTTTGCCACCACAGATGTTGACAGAAGTGCAGTGCTGAAAATTGTTAAAGCACATCTATCCAAACTCAACATCGATTTCAACCAGTACTTCCAGGATATTGAATCAAAGTCGGCTAAACTTGACTGGGTGAGGAACCCATTTATTGTGAATGAAAGCAGCAGCAGCAGCCTTCCTGTAAGACTGCAGGAAAATGTGATGGATTTGTCTGCTGACTGTGGGCTTAAGATGGCACATGCTGAAAAGTAACTGACAGAGTTTTGGTGTGATGTTGAAAAGGAACGTTCTGAACTGGGAAAACGTGCAAAAAGTCACTGGTGTTCAAATGCAAAATTTTCTTGTATCATGGAATCAATGCTGTATGTCAAAGAGCAAACTTACTGCTACCAGCTTGACAGGACCTTGCTGAAATTATTGTTGACTCCATTGTCTCATGTAGAGTCTGAGGTGCATCCTGGCCGGCTGTTGACCTGGTGTCAGAAGCAGACTCAGGGCTACAGAGGGGTCGATGTCATCAACCTTACTTCTTCCTGGAGGAGCGGCCTGGCCTTCTGTGCTCTCATACACCGCCAGAGGCCTGAGCTCATGTAAGAACACGCACAAAAGCACACACAATCTAGTCAGGAAACACATACAGAGAAATGTTTTTTTGTTCGGCTTGTGAAGAGTATGAGCTGTCCAAACTGGCTGTCTTTGAACTGAGCAGCTTAATAAAATTAATGAGCAGGACAAAATTAATCTTTCTATTTTGAAGTAGTGTGTAGACAGTTCTCAGGCAGTTAGTTACGCTTTATTTATTCAGGAAATATCATTGAGATCAAGATATTCATCCAAGTGATTGAGGTGAACTTGACCGCTGATTAATCTCATTCAATAACAGGCTATCATACAGTCAACACTTTTTTATTCAGTCCGCTCACACACAACTGAAAAAGCAAATAAAAATGTCAGAGTGATCGGTTGGAATGACATAATTTCTTTGAGGAGGGCTCATTGTGTAGACTCAAACACACATCATCTTAATCCTTGTCATAGCAGGTAGCTGTGGTTCCACACACACTGTACTTGTATAGGGATGATGTTTGCATGGTTGGTGTTAATCAACTAGTCTGACACACTCTGTTCCCCAGAGAAAGAATCCTAGTCATTTGGTGATCCCTCAGCTTTACTACTAGACTACTACATAAAGTACATACATGCTTACATGCTAACATGCTTAATATGAGCCTTTTACCATGCTAAATGTATGCAAACTAACATGCTAACAATCTTCGATAAGTGTTGCTATGTTAAAATGGTAAACATGCTAACATTAACAGCTTATATGCTAACTTTTAGCTTGTTAACATCAAGTAGCATTAGCATTCACCTCAAAGGACAGTTGAGGCTGACAAAGCTTTGGCTACATCCACACTACTTTGAAAATACTTTTAGCATTGTTTCAGAACTAATCTCCTCATATACTAACACGTCTATAAACACAAAACGCAGACCATTCACGTACACTGGGCATGCGTTTGGGCATGGGTTTTGCCGATGTTTGCATCCCTGCAAAGAACTGCATCCACTCGGGCACCAACAATCATTTCTGCTGAATAATGCATGTCCCTTAACACTCATCACTGCCGAAAATTGCATCCACCTCACAGGTAGCAAGGAAATGCTGCTACTGGTAGGCTACGGGGTCTAATAAAACATTGATGACTCTAAACAATCTAAGGTTATAGACTTCAGATCAGGTATCATCAAAGAAGAAGTTTACATAATTTTTAAAAAAGTACTTTGCCTTAAAAATTATAATTTTTCCTTGTGGATGCAATTCTCGGCAGGGATGCAGAACTTGGCACAACACCTGTGTTGCATTTCCCCATACTCATTTCCTGGTTCTCCTTATCCATAAACATGAAATCAAGGAGAGAGTTAACTTTTCCTGTTATAGATTTCCCACCATGGACAGAAAGCAAAGGGGAGACACTTTGTTTCTCTCACTATGACTTTAGAGTTGGTACTCGCTCTGAAGCTAATTGCCGTCACTCTTTCACTCTCTACGACACACTTTCCACGCACACACACATGCCGGCCCTGCTAGAGATCGATGAACTCACCAACGCACAAGTATAAACTTCAGACCACTTATGTAGGCTACTGCGAAAGCTCTGAGTGGAGTTTCCGCAGGACCATAAATCACACTTTAGAGTAAAGAAAGTTAATGTTGAGCTGAGCTTACAAGCTGAGTCTTAAGATGTTTTAAAATAGCATTTTTTATTGAACTGAAAAAACAGGTGCACAATGGTGCTACCCATGTACCGGTAACTGACTGGTTAGTAGTGAATCCGGGTCTACGAAGGGGGTCCAATAAGAAGCAAACAAGTGTCACTTCTTAATTATCCTTTATTGCCACACAATCAACACATGCTCATTTCTCCAACAGTATGTTGATGCCTACATGGATGTGGTTCTGAAATGATATAAGTACAAAGTAAATATATACTCCTATAACTAAGTTACAAATAAACCATTAACATTAAATCCCAAATTAAATAGACATCATTCAGTTTATCTGTATATCTAAATCCTTGCCAGTTATGGCATATGGGCTAACAGTTAACATAGAAACGATCAGACATATATTTAAATGCCCTCTGTATAGAGACAGTATTACCATGGCTATGCTGCCGCCTGCTGGAAGGGGCAGTAAATAACAACCTGACCCACTTTCACTTAACTACGGTGCTGTAAAGTCTATACTCAGTCAGATCTCTGTGATCTGGGTAACAAAAGTACAGTGGAACGTTTTCCTTTAAAGGACAAATCCAGCGCAAAATGAACCCAGGGGTTAATAACACATGTGTACCGAGTCGACCGTTCTCTGGGATATGTTTTCATGCTAAGCGAATGTGACCAGTTTTAGCAAAAAACGCTAATTAGCTTGTAATGCTAGTCATCGGGGCACGGGTAAAGTAAAAAGAAATCGCTATTTCTATACCACTAACAAGGCTCAAAATAGAACCACACTTCCATGGTAGCATAATGAGGGTCCCTACATGTAAACCGAAGCATTGAGAACTTTGTAAGTGTACAGACAATTTATTAAAAAGATAGTTTATAAAGATAGTACCGTTCACCTATACATGCAGGCGCCATCTTGGGAAAACAGTCACGACCAGTCAAACGCCGTGTAACCAGTAACCAGTAACATAGCTCAAGCATGGCGTTCCCCGAGGGCCGGTGGTCTACGAAAATTCCCGGTAGATTTTTTGGTCCCACTCTGCCCCTGCTTGTGCCACAGCCGGCCAAACTGAGAGTGGAGGGTCCGAGTTTTAACGAGTTTTCATAACCCAATGTGTACTTCTCGCTTTGGTTGCTCAAGACAGTAGGCTACACACAGCTACGGATTCGACCAAAACAAACAACATCTTTTTATTTTGGAGTACCGAAACAGCAGTTTCACAGGATCTAAACAAACTTTCGAAGTGGTAGAATCTGTAGTAGTAGTATCTTTACTCGTTGATGCCCAGAAAATGTCCGTTATTTTGGAGCATATCGCTGCCTCCTCCTCCATAATTGTTTTCCTTTTGAGTCTGACCTTCTCAGCGCTACCTTTCCCTTTCCTTTTTTGGCTTTCCATCATTAGACTCACACACTGCTTGTTAACGTTACCGATAGACTTCCAAACGTGACGAGGAAAAAAAGAGGCGTTCGATGGCTTTAAGTCATAGGCCGACCAGGGCTATGCCATTTGGGGAGGGGCCGCTCACGGATCCCCCTATATTTCTGAAAATCCTAGACATGGTTGTGACCTGCACTTTGTTAATGCTTTCTGATTAGCCTGTGTTTGTATTGAAATAAGAAGCTGCTGCGGCCTGCCGTGCGGGTTGAGCAGAGGCTGCACAGTTTGACCAGCGGGCAGTGGCCGCACACCAGGCCGCCGGATGGTGTTGCTAAGAACTAATAAATGTATAACTATTATCAGACCGGCCCTCACAGCCTCGAAACACTACCGGCCCACCGAGAAAAGTCCCGATTCTCCCGATTGCCACTCAGCTACTGGTTGTATCTGTGCTTCTACTGTAATTTTTGACTTGTGAAACACAATGCACAAATGAATGCAATTCAATTTTATTTTATTTATAGTATCACATCATAACAAGAGTTATTTTGAGACACTTTACAAATAAAGTAGGTCTAGCCCACACTCTATAATTTACAAAGACCCAACAATTCTAGTTCCCTCAAGAGCAAGCATTTAGTGCGACAGTGGCGAGGAAAAACTCCCTTTTAGGAAGAAACCTCGGCAGACCCAGGCTCTTGGTAGGCGGTGTCTGACAGAGCCGGTTGGGCATGTTATGAACAGTGGCAATAACAGTCACAAAAAAGATAATGGATCAGTGACTAGAAAAAGTAGTCGTAGTAGTTCATGTCATATCAGGGCACTGCAGGGCGTTACAGGATGTAGCATGGCAGAGCATAGCTGGACGTAGCAGGGTGCAGCAGGACGCAGCAGGACACTGCAGGGCACCGTAAAGAGTAGCACGTGTAGCAGGGCGTGGACTTGGAGCAGGACCACAGCAACAGCTGCATCCATGATCTAGGTGCCACTCTAATCCAAGGAAACATGCTGGGCGAGAAAAAACACAAGGACTCCGGGGAATAGACTCCCCAGAGCTAGGTTAGTAACAAGCATTTCTGGGACATGGATACACACAAATGAGAAGAGAGAGAAGCTTAGTATGTCAAAGGAAGTCCCCCGGCAGTCTAAAACTAAAACAGCATAACTAAGAGAGACAGGTTAAAGAGAGGTGCCTGGTTGGGCTAGAACTCTCCCCAACCAGATTGGGCTGTACTGGCCTGCCTCCCTCTACTTTGATTATATCATTGATTTACAACCCCAAATCAGAAAAAGTTGGGACAGTATGGAAAACACAAATAAAAAAAGAAAGTAGTGATTTCTAAATGTACTTTGACTTGTATTGCATTGCAGACAATACAACAGCACATAATTGAATGTGTTCCTCATGATTTTTATTGTTTTTTTTTGTTTCAAATAAACAAAATTCCTATTTTGGTTCTTGCAACACATTTCAAAAAATGTTCGAAGCATTTACCACTTTGTAATGTTGCCATTCCTTTTCACAACATTTAAAAGACGTTTAGGGACTGAAGACACCAAGTGATGAAGTGTTTCAGGTGTAATTTTGTCCCATTCTTGCTGCAAACAAGTCTTAAGGTGGGCAACAGTACGGGGTCTTCATTGTCGCATTTTGCGCTTCAAAATGTGCCACACATTCTCTATTGGAGACAGGTCGGGACTGCAGGCAGGCCAGTCAAGTACCCGTATCCTCTTCCTCCGCAGCCAGGACTTTGTAATGTGTGCAGAATGTGGTTTTGCATTATCTTGTTGAAATATGCATGGATGTCCCTGGAAAAGATGTCTTCTTGAAGGCAGCATATTGTGCTCCAAAATCTCTATGTACTTTTCAGCATTAATGGTGCCATCACAGAAGTGCAAGTTACCTTTGCCAAGGGCACTGACACAACCCCATACCATGACAGACCCTGGCTTTTGGACTTGTTGCTGGTAACAGTCTGGATGATCCTTTTCTTCTTTGGTCCGGAGCACACGGCGTCCATTTCTCCCAAAAAATACCTGAAATACTGATTCATCTGACCACAGTACACGTTTCCACTGTGTGATGGTCCATCCCAGATGCCTCCAAGCCCAGAGAAGTCGACGGCGCTTCTGTTAACATAGGGCTTCCTTTTGGCACAGTACAGTTTTAACTGGCATTTGTGGCTGTAACTACGTATTGTGGTACTTGACAAAGGTTTGCCAAAGTAGTCCTGAGCCCATGTGGTGATATCGCTTATAGATGAAAGACGATTATTGATACAGTGCCGCCTGAGGGCTCGGAGATCACGGTTGTTCAGCTTAGGCTTGCGCCCTTGTCCTTTACGTACTGAAATTCCTCCACATTCCTTGAATCTTTTAATTGTTATGCACTGTTGAAGGTGAAATAAGCAAATGTCTTCCTATCTTTCTTTGAGGAACATTGTTTTTAAACATTTCAATAATTTTCTCACGTATTTGTTAGCAAACTGGCGATCCTCGGCCCATCTTTGCTCCTAAAGGACTAGACCTTTCTTGGATGCTGCTTTTGTACCAAATCATAATTACAATCACCTGTTGACATCACCTGTTTCAAATCACATCATTATTTAACCAATTCACCTGATTACTAGCCCTAAATTGCTCCTGTCCCAACCTTTTTTGGAATGTGTTGCAGGTCTGAACGACAGGAGAGGATGTATATTTACAAATGAAATTAAGGGGCGACCTCTAGCTCACCCAGTAAGAGCGTGCGCCCCATGTTGGCTGAGTCCTGCAGCGGCGCAGAGTTTGAATCCGACCTGCTGCCCTTTGCTGCGTGTCATCCCCCATCTCTCTCCCCCTTTCATATCTGTCCACTTTCAAATAAAGGGAAAAACCCCAAAAAATAATCTTTAAAAAAAAAAAAAATGAATTTAAGTTGACCAGACAAAACATGAAATATTTTGTGTTCACATTGTCTGCAATAAAATAAGTCAAAGTACATTTAGAAATCACTACTTTCTTTTTTTATTTGTGTTTTCCATACTGTCCCAACTTTTTCCGATTTGGGGTTGTATATGGTAGATGAATCTAACGATTATGAAGAGAAGCAGAGAAAAGAAGGGGTGCCGTGTCTGTAGCTATACACCCTCCCCCGCCGGTCTAGGCGAACGCTGCAACTCCTCACTCCCTAACTATAAGCTTTATCGAAGAGGAGAGTTTTAAGTTTACTCTTAAATGTGGTGACTGTGTCTGCCCCCCGGACCCATACTGGGAGCTGGTGGTTCCACAGGAGAGGAGCCTGATAGCTAAAGGCTCTGGCTCGCATTCTACTTTTAGAGACTCTAGGAACCACAAGTAACTCAGCATTCTGGGAGCGCAATGCTCTAGTGGGAGAATAAGGTACTATGAGCTCTTCAAGATATGATGCCGCTTGACCGTTTAGAGCTTTGTAGGTCAGAAGAAGGATTTTAAATTCAATTCAGAATTTTACAGGAAGCTAATGCAGAGAAGCTAATACAGAAGAAATATGATCTATTTTCTTAGTTCTTGTCAGAACACGTGCTGCAGCGTTCTGGATCAGCTGGATAGTCTTAAGGGACTTATTTGAGCATCCTGATAATAAGGAATTACAATAGTCCATCCTGGAAGTAACTCCTAGATTTCTGACAGTAGTGCTGGAGGCCAGGGCAATCCAGAGTAGCTATATCTTTGGATAATGAGGTTCGGCGGTGTTTAGGGCCCAGCACAATCACCTCAGTTTTGTCTGAGTTTAACATCAGAAAATTGTAGGTCATCCATGCTTTTATGTCTTTGATGCATGCTTGGAGTGTAGTTAACTGACTGGTTTCATCTGGTTTAATTGATAGGTATAGTTGGGTGTCATCCGCATAACAATGAAAGTTAATTGAATGTTTCCTAATAATATTGCCTAGGGGAAGCATATACAAGGTGAATAGAATTGGTCCAAGCACTGAGCCTTGTGGAACGCTATGGTTAACTTTAGAGTACCTGGAGGATTTATCGTTAACATTAACAAATTGAGATCGATCAGATAAATAGGACTTAAAGGTCCCATGGCATGAAAATTTCACTTTATGAGGTTTTTTATGAGGTTCCCCCAGCCTGCCTATGGTCCCCAATTGGCTTGAAATGGTGATAGGTGTAAACCGAGCCCTGGGTATCCTGTTCTGCCTTTGAGAAAAAGTAAGCTCAGGTGAGCCATTCTGGAATCTTGCTTGTTATGAGGTCATAACAAGCAAGATTACCTCCCCTTTCTCTGCTTTGCCCGCCCAGAGAATGTGGCCAACCCATGAGAGAGAGACATCATGGCTTTCAAACGAGCAAAGTGGCAGTTGGTCAAGGCTCTGAAACATTTGATAAGGCTTCTTCATAGTCTTCATGTAGTTTAAAAGCGGTTGGCATCCATAAGCATAACTGCCATTTACTGGAGAGCGCTGGGATCATCACTTGAGACACCAATTGTTTGTGACAACAATGGAGTGGAAAAACAGTCTCAAAAGTACCCACACAAATAGGAGATTTACAAATATATTTACATTGAAACATACTAAGTTCATTTACAAATGATTAAATACGAGTTACAAATTAGACACGCATTTGCGGATACAAATCGCTCTGTATTCATTTGTGAATTGTGTTTGCGGATACAAATCGCTCTGCAATCATTTGTGAATTGTGTTTGCAGATACAAATCGCTCTGTATTCATTTCTGCATTGTGTTTCACAAGTCACAAATTAGAGACACAGATACAACACAGATACAAATCACTCTGCATTAATTTGTGCATTGTGTTTTACAAGTTGCAAATACGTATGAAACTGTTTTAACACCATAGAAAAGGAAAGTGTGATAGCGTTCCATGCCTTTCTCTCTCGCTCAAGGCCGCTGTGTCCAAGCTGAGGCGCAGAGCATGAAACTGTGTCACTACAGCCAATCCAGTCTGCTCAAAGTGATGGTCTTTTTCACAGAACCATACAGAATAGACCAACTCGTACTTCTGTGGATTTTTTCTATTTCCTTATTCCTCTTAACTGGAAATCTAATATTGTGTTTTTCTTGTTCACATATATCCTCCAGGACATTGTGTGAATTCATGAGGCATACAAACATGTTTAATGCATTTCCTTCCTCACATAACATTTGCAAGTCCTAGGGTGCATTTTTATGTTACTGTTACCAACCATCAATAATTATTTAATTCTGCATGGCATTGTTTTATCTTTAACTCTATTCCATCACTTACTGAATGAAAAACAACTAGATCATAAAAATTAGATAAAGCAGTATCCCCTTTTCATAATCTCAACTCACCATCTTTCTCTCTTGCCAGCGCTAGAAATAACATGTTTGTTTCAAGAAACAATATAAACTCACGAACTAACTTCCACTCACTATTGTTCTTCCTCAGTGACTATGACTCTCTTAATGAGGCGGACATGGCAGGGAACAACCAGTTGGCGTTTGACTTGGCCGAGCAAGAGTTTGGCATCCAGCCAGTGACAAGAGGGAACGAGATGGCTGCAGAGGCTGAACCAGACAAGCTGCTGATGGTTCTCTACCTCTCTAAATTCTACGAGGCCTTCTGGAACTCCCCGGAAAACAAAAACGGTCAGGCTCCTTCCCACTTCTGTCACAGAAAATCCAAACATGCTGATCAAGCTGCTGTGAAGCCCTTATACCATATACTGAGTGTTATAATGTAACAATAAGGGATTAAATAAGGAGATAAACCCTTGTGTAAATGATATTTAAAGTCAAAAACTAAATGTAAATGTAAGTAATTATGGGAGGGTGATGTTTTCTGGTAGAAGTGACAGTGAATGGTAATAGGGAGAAGTAATAATCATTGTGGAATAGAATATAGCTACATAGTTTTATTGAAGTTTTAATTTTTCAGTAGTAAAAGGCATAAATTATGTTTTAGTGTTAAAAAGGTCAGTAGGTAATGGTAATCTCCTGCTGCCACTCAATATTGTGAATGCTAAGGACGAAAGAAGCAGTCCGCTGGATGGTTGATTCAGCAGTTTTTGTTGTCGTTATTCTTAAATGTAAGCTCAGTCATCATTCAATCCTTGGATCTAATTGTACAGGACTGGAAAAAAAAACTTAACACAACACCACTATAACTAGCATCCAAAATACCAAAGAATTCAGGGTCAATGCCTCTCTGGCTTCTCAACCCCAGTTTGACAAAAGAAAATGACCAGGGTTCGAGCCAAAAAAACAAAAAATCAGATGGGGAAGCACCAGGGCAACAAAATATATTTACAAAATATCCATATAAATCCCAAAGTACTGCAGCCAGTGTGTGATATCTGTCTTCAGTTCTAGAGTTGAAGACAACTAAAAGTTTAGAGAAGCTAACAAGGTCACGTTGAGACTGCTCTTCAAAAAACTCTGGTGTTACAGCTGCTTTGGACACATTTTGTCTTTTCAAAGTCTGTTAAAATCTGTGTACATGGGGTGCCCTGGTAGCTCACCTGGTTGAGCATGCGCCCGATGTACTAAAGCACAGTCCTTACCGCAGCAGCACAAGTTCAATTCCAACCTGCGGCCCTTTGCTGTGTGTCATCCCTCTTTCTCTCCCCCGTTTCCTGTCTTCAGCTGTCCTATCAAATAAAGACCAAAAAAGCCTAAACAATTATCTTAAAAATAAAAACAGTGTACAATCAATTTTAAAGTATAGACCCATTTGAAATAACTGAGGCTTGGAGACTATTTTATCTACCGAGTGAGCTAGAGTTGCTTATTACACAACTGTGGTAAGGTTATTCCCTGCCAGAGCCATGACTGGTATGAGTGCTATGTCTGCTTAACTCTAAAGGCCCTCAGCTGGTCTCATTGCTGCTGTAAGCTCCAGCTTCAGCCATGTTTCACTTCTAGTGCTTTAATGTTAATGTCCTGCGGCTGACTGTTGTCCCCCACTGCTTTCACCATGGAGGAATCCACACTTATGAAAGGCTGGGGAAATATTACTGTATACCTTCAGTGATCCATTTTCACAGTTCATTTGCTGAGAATTAACTTCAAGACATTTTAGGAGCTTAAAGGGGAACACCACCTAAATTAAGAATTCCAATATGTTATTTCCATGGCCTAGGAAAGTTCAATCAATATTTGTGAACATGAGCTATTCTTGCCAGAAACCAGAGAAGTAAGTCTCAAACTTGTGATTTCATCAAGTTTAAAGTCTGGAGCTGTCCCATAGACAATCAATAGACCCACCAATATGGACTCACAGATGTTTGTTTTCTTTTTCCTACCAATTGAGCTTTATGCTATTGTATTGTTCTCGGTTCTGAAACAGAAAATGTACTGATATACTTAGAACATTCCCTGGAGTGTTCTTAGTGAGTGTGTTTACATGAACATGAATAACCCATTTATTGCAGTATCCTGTTTATCCCGTTTTCAGAAACCTGGATAAGCCCTTATCCTGTTAATGAGAAACCCAAATATAGGGTTGGGCAATATATCGATATTATATTGAAACAGTGGGGAGAACAAGTATTTGATACACTGCCGATTTTGCAGGTTTTCCTACTTACAAAGCATGTACAGGTCTGTACTTTTTATCATAGGTACTCTTAAACTGTGAGTGACGGAATCTAAAACAAAAATCCAGAAAATCCCATTGTATGATTTTTAAGTAATTAATTAGCATTTTACTGCATGACATCCATCCATCCATCCATCGTCGTCCGCTTATCCGTGGTCGGGTCGCGGGGGGAGCAGCTCCAGCAGGGGACCCCAAACTTCCCTTTCCCGAGCCACATTAACCAGCTCTGACTGGGGGATCCCGAGGCGTTCCCAGGCCAGGTTGGAGATGTAATCCCTCCACCTAGTCCTGGGTCTTCCCCGAGGCCTCCTCCCAGCTGGACGTGCCTGGAACACCTCCCTAGGGAGGCGCCCAGGGGGCATCCTTACCAGATGCCCGAACCACCTCAACTGGCTCCTTTCGACGTGAAGGAGCAGCGGCTCTACTCCGAGCTCCTCACGGATGACTGAGCTTCTCACCCTATCTCTAAGGGAGACGCCAGCCACCCTCCTGAGGAAACCCATTTCGGCCGCTTGTACCCTGGATCTCGTTCTTTCGGTCATGACCCAACCTTCATGACCATAGGTGAGGGTAGGAACGAAAACTGACCGGCAGATCGAGAGCTTTGCCTTCCGGCTCAGCTCTCTTTTCGTCACAACGGTGCGATAAACTGAATGTAATACCGCCCACGCTGCGCCGATTCTCCGACCAATCTCCCGCTCCATTGTCCCCTCACTCGCGAACAAGACCCCAAGGTACTTAAACTCCTTCACTTGGGGTAAGGACTCATTCCCTACCTGGAGAAGGCACTCCATCGGTTTCCTGCTGAGAACCATGGCCTCAGATTTAGAGGTGCTGATCCTCATCCCAGCCGCTTCACACTCGGCTGCAAACCGATCCAGTGAGTGCTGAAGGTCACAGGCCGATGATGCCATCAGGACCACATCATCTGCAAAGAGCAGCGATGAGATCCCGAGCCCACCGAACTGCAACCCCTCCCTACCACGACTACGCCTCGATATCCTGTCCATAAATACTACGAACAGGATTGGTGACAAAGCGCAGCCCTGGCGGAGGCCAACCCTCACCTGGAACGTGTCCGACTTACTGCCGAGAACCCGGACACAACTCTCGCTTTGGTCATACAGAGATTGGATGGCCCTGAGAAGGGACCCCCTCACCCCATACTCCCGCAGCACCTCCCACAAAGTCTCCCGGGGGACCCGGTCATATGCCTTCTCCAGATCCACAAAACACATGTAGACTGGATGGGCATACTCCCAGGCTCCCTCCAGGATCCTTGCTAGAGTAAAGAGCTGATCCGTTGTTCCACGACCAGGACGGAATCCGCATTGTTCCTCTTCAACCTGAGGTTCGACTATCGGCCGAACCCTCCTTTCCAGCACCTTGGAGTAGACTTTACCAGGGAGGCTGAGAAGTGTGATACCCCTGTAATTGGTACACACCCTCTGGTCCCCCTTTTTGAAGAGGGGAACCACCACCCCGGTCTGCCACTCCTTTGGCACTGTCCCAGACTTCCACGCAATGTTGAGTAGGCGTGTCAACCAAGACAGCCCCTCCACACCCAGAGCTTTCAGCATTTCTGGACGGATCTCATCAATCCCTGGGGCTTTGCCACTGTGGAGTTGTTTGACTACCTCAGTGACCTCCACCAGGGAAATTGACGACAATCCCCCGTCATCCTCCAGCTCTGCCTCTAACAAAGAGGGCGCATCAGCTGGATTTAGGAGTTCCTCAAAGTGCTCCTTCCACCGCCCTATTACCTCCTCAGTTGAGCTCAACAACGTCCCATCCTTACTGTACACAGCTTGGATGGTTCCCCGCTTCCCCCTTCTGAGGTGGCGGACGGTTTTCCAGAAGCGCCTTGGTGCCGACCGAAAGTCCTTCTCCATGTCTTCTCCGAACTTCTCCCACACCCGCTGCTTTGCCTCTTTCACGGCAGAGGCTGCAGTCCTTCGGGCCATTCGGTACCTTGCAACTGCCTCCGGAGTCCTCTGGGATAACATATCCCGGAAGGACTCCTTCTTCAGTCGGACAGCTTCCCTGACCACCGGTGTCCACCACGGTGTTCGAGGGTTACCGCCCCTTGAGGCACCTAAGACCCTAAGACCACAGCTCCCTGCCGCAGCTTCAGCAATGGAAACTTTGAACATTGTCCACTCAGGTTCAATGCCCCCAGCCTCCACAGGGATGCACGAAAAGCTCCGCCGGAGGTGTGAGTTGAAGGTCTGTCGGACAGGAGCTTCCTCCAGACGTTCCCAATTTACCCGCACCACCCGTTTGGGCTTACCAGGTCTGTCCAGAGTCTTCCCCCACCCCCTGACCCAACTCACCACCAGATGGTGATCAGTTGACAGCTCCGCCCCTCTCTTCACCCGAGTGTCCAAAACATACGGCCTCAAATCAGATGAAACGATTATAAAATCGATCATTGACTTTCGGCCTAGGGTGCTCTGGTACCAAGTACACTTATGAGCATCCCTATGTTCGAACATGGTGTTTGTTATAGACAATCCATGACTAGCACAGAAGTCCAATAACAGACAACCACTCTGGTTTAGATCAGGGAGGCCGTTCCTCCCAATCACGCCTCTCCATGTGTCTCCGTCATTGCCCACATGTGCGTTGAAGTCCCCCAGCAGAACTATGGAGTCCCCCTCCGGAGCCCCATACAGGACTCCATTCAAGGTCTCCAAGAAGGCCGAATACTCTGAACTCTTGTTTGGTGCATATGCACAAACAACAGTCAGAGTTTTCCCCCCAACAACCCGCAGGCGTAGGGAGGCGACCCTCTCGTCCACCGGGGTAAACTCCAACGTTGCAGCGCTCAGCCGGGGACTTGTGAGTATCCCCACACCCGCCTGGCGCCTCACACCCTGGGCAACTCCGGAGAAGAAAAGAGTCCAACCCCTCTCCAGGAGTACGGTTCCAGAACCGAGACTATGCGTAGAGGTAAGCCCCACCAGATCCAACTGGTAGCGCTCCACCTCACGCACAAGTTCCGGCTCCTTCCCCCACAGCGAGGTGACATTCCATGTCCCCAGAGCGAGCCTCTGCTGCCCGGGTCTGGTCCGTCGAGGCCCCTGACCTTCACCGCCACCCGTGTGGCAGCGCACCCGACCCCAGCGGTTCCTCCCACAGGTGGTGGGCCCATGGGCTGGAGAGATAGGTGCCACGTAGCTTTTTCGGGCTGTGCCCGGCCGGGCTCCGTGGCAAACCCGGCCACCAGACGCTCGCTGACGAGCCCTCCCTCTGGGCCTGGCTCCAGACGGGGGCCCCGGGCTTCCTCCGGGCAGGGTCTCTCTATCCCTTCCTCGTTTTTTCATAGGGTCTTTTGAACCATTCTTCGTCTGGCCCCTCACCTGAGACCACTTTGCCATGGGAGACCCTACCAGGAGCACAAAGCTCCAGACAACACAGCCCTCAGGTTCATAGGGACACCCAAACCTCTCCACCACGATAAGGTGATGGTTCCCGGAGAGGCATGACATAAGTATTTGATACATCAGAAAAGCAGAACTTAATATTTGGTACAGAAACCTTTGTTGGCAATTACAGAGATCAAACGTTTCCTGTAGTTCTTGACCAGGTTTGCACACACTGCAGCAGGGATTTTGGCCCACTCCTCCATACAGACCTTCTCCAGATCCTTCAGGTTTCGGGGCTGTCGCTGGGCAATACGGACTTTCAGCTCCCTCCAAAGATTTTCTATTGGGTTCAGGTCTGGAGACTGGCTAGGCCACTCCAGGACCTTGAGATGCTTCTTACGGAGCCACTCCTTAGTTGCCCTGGCTGTGTGTTTCGGGTCGTTGTCATGCTGGAAGACCCAGCCACGACCCATCTTCAATGCTCTTACTGAGGGAAGGAGGTTGTTGGCCAAGATCTTGCGATACATGGCCCCATCCATCCTCCCCTCAATACGGTGCAGTCGTCCTGTCCCCTGTGCAGAAAAGCATCCCCAAAGAATGATGTTTCCACCTCCATGCTTCACGGTTGGGATGGTGTTATTGGGGTTGTACTCATCCTTCTTCTTCCTCCAAACACGGCGAGTGGAGTTTAGACCAAAAAGCTCTATTTTTGTCTCATCAGACCACATGACCTTCTCCCAGTCCTCCTCTGGATCATCCAGATGGTCATTGGCAAACTTCAGACGGGCCTGGACATGCGCTGGCTTGAGCAGGGGGACCTTGCGTGCACTGCAGGATTTTAATCCATGACGGCGTAGTGTGTTACTAATGGTTTTCTTTGAGACCATGGTCCCAGCTCTCTTCAGGTCATTGACCAGGTCCTGCCGTGTAGTTCTGGCCTGATCCCTTACCTTCCTCATGATCATTGATGCTCCACGAGGTGAGATCTTGCATGGAGCCCCAGAACGAGGGAGATTGACCGTCATCTTGAACTTCTTCCATTTTCTAATAATTGCACCAACAGTTGTGGCCTTCTCACCAAGCTGCTTGCCTATTGCCCTGTAGCCCATCCCAGCCTTGTGCAGGTCTACAATTTTATCCCGTATGTCCTTACACAGCTCTCTGGTCTTGGCCATTGTGGAGAGGTTGGAGTCTGTTTGATTGAGTATGTGGACAGGTGTCTTTTATACAGGTAACAAGTTTAAACAGGTGCAGTAAATACAGGTAATGAGTGGAGAACAGGAGGGCTTCTTAAAGAAAAACTACCAGGTCTGTGAGAGACGGAATTCTTACTGGTTGGTAGGTGATCAAATACGTATGTCATGTGATAACATGCAAATTAATTACTTAAAAATCATACAATGGGATTTTCTGGATTTTTGTTTTAGATTCCGTCACTCACAGATTAAGAGTACCTATGATAAAAAGTACAGACCTGTACATGCTTTGTAAGTAGGAAAACCTGCAAAATCGGCAGTGTATCAAATACTTGTTCTCCCCAATGTATATGAGGCTAGATATCCTCTTAAATTTGGGATATCATAATATTGATGTGAAATGACACAAGTGTTGTCTTTTCCTGGTATTAAAGGCTACATTACAGTAAAGTGATGTAATTTTCTGAACTTACCAGACTGTTCTAGCTATTCTATTATTTGCCTTTACCCACTTAGTCATTATATCCACATTATTAATGATTATTTAACAAAAATCTCGTTGTGTAAATATTTTGTGAAAGCAACAATTGTCAACCCTACAATATCGCCACAATATTGCTATCAAGGTATTCAGTCAAAAATATTGTAAAATTTGTTTTTCTTCATATTGCCCAGCTCTACCCGAATATGCTACCTGGACTACTCTGTTGCATGTATACACCTTATCTCAGAAATACAAACAATGGTGGCAGTGAATATGTCCTACTTCTGGGAGATGAAGAAACATAGTATTGTCCTTTGGTAGTGAAAGAGGCTTCATATTTTCATCCACTGCTCCCCTGTCCTACGTAGTGATAGTTCAATTCAATTCAATTTTATTCAATTTTATTTATAGTATCAAATCATAACAGGAGTTATCTCAAGACACTTTACAGATAGAGTAGGTCTAGACCACACTCTATAATTTACAAAAAACCCAACAAATCCCCCCAAGAGCAAGCACTAGTGCAACAGTGGCAAGGAAAAACTCCCTTTTAGGAAGAAACCTCGGACAGACCCAGGCTCTTGGTAGGAGGTGTCTGATGTGCCGTTGGGGTGCATCACAGTATAGTAAATAAACAGTGGCTAGAAATAGTGGTTGTAGTAGTGCAGGGAGCAGCACGGCATAGCAGGGTATTTCAGCAGAACCACGGCGACAGCTGGAACCATGATTTTGGTGCCATCCTAATCCCAGGATTTCATCCTGGGTGAAAAAGAAACAGAAAGACTCCGGGGAGCAAGCTCCCCAGAGCTAGGTTAGTAACAAGCATTTCTGGGACAGAGAAGCAGGTGGGCCGGGCTAGGCAGATGCTGCAACTCCTCACTCCCTAACTATAAGCTTTATCAAAGAGGAGAGTCTTAAGTTTACTCTTAAATGTGGTGACAGTATCTGCCTCCCGGACCCAGACTGGGAGCTGGTTCCACAGGAGTGGAGCCTGACCGCTAAAGGCTCTGGCTCCCATTCTACTTTTAGAGACTCTAGGAACCACAAGTAACTCGGCATTCTGGGAGCGCAGTGCTCTAGTGGGACAGTAAGGTACTATGAGCTCTTCAAGATATGATGGTGCTTGACCATTTAGAGCTTTGTAGGTCAGGAGGAGGATTTTAAATTCAATCCTGGATTTTACAGGGAGCCAATGCAAAGAAGCTAAAACGGGAGTGATATGATCTCTTTTCTTAGTTCTTGTCAGTACACAAGCTGCAGCATTCTGTATCAGCTGGAGAGCCTTAAGTGACTTGCTTGAGCTTCCTGATAGTAAGGAATTACAATAGTCCAGCCTGGAAGAAACGAATGCATGGACTAGTTTTTCAGCATCGTTCTGAGACAGGATGTTCCTTATTTTGGCAATGTTACGAAGATGAAAAAAGGCTGTTCTTGAGGTTTGTTTTAAGTGGGCATTAAAGGATATATCCTGGTCAAAAATAACTCCTAGATTTCTGACAGTAGTGCTGGAGCCCAGGGCAATACCATCCAAGGTAGCTATATCTTTGGATAATGAGGTTCGGAGGTGTTTAGGACCCAGCACAATCAGCTCAGTTTTGCTTGAGTTTAGCATCAGAAAGTTGTAGGTCATCCATGCTTTTATATCTTTAATACATGCTTGAAGTTTAGCTAATTGACTGATTTCATCTGGTTTGATTGATAAGTATAATTGGGTGTCATCTGCATAACAGTGAAAGTTAATTGAGTGTTTCCTAATAATATTGCCTAGAGGAAGCATATATAAGGAGAATAGAATTGGTCCAAGCACTGAGCCTTGTGGAACGCCATGGTTAACTTTAGCGTACTTGGAGGATTTGTCATTAACATTAACAAATTGAGATCGATCAGAGAAATAGGACTTAAACCAGCTCAGTGCGATTCCTTTAATACCAACTACGTGTTCCAGTCTCTGTAACAGGATGGTATGGTCAATAGTGTCAAAGGCAGCACTAAGATCTAGTAAGACAAGTATGGAGACAAGTCCTTTGTCTGAAGCAGTTAGAAGGTCGTTAGTAATTTTCACCAGTGCCGTCTCTGTGCTATGATGCTTTCTAAATCCTGACTGAAAGTCCTTAAATAAACTATTGCTATATAGGAAATCACATAACTGATTAACAACTACCTTCTCAAGGATTTTGGAGAGGAAGGGAAGATTAGGTATAGGTCTATAGTTGGCTAAGACCTCAGGATCTAGGGTGGGTTTTTTCAGAATAGGTTTAATCACAGCTACTTTAAATGACTGTGGTACATAACCTGTTAATAAGGACATATTAATCATATCTAATAATGAAATGTTAACCAGTGGTAGCGCTTCTTTAAGTAACCTCGTTGGGATGGGGTCTAAGAGACAGGTAGATGGCTTAGCTGAAGAGACCTTTAACATTAATTGTTGAAGGTTTATAGGGTAAAAGCAGTCTAAGTATATGTCAGGTCTTGTTGTTCCTTCTAGCAGTCCTGCGTTTGAAGGTGAACTGTTAGAAGTTGAGGGCAAGAGGTGATTCATTTTATCTCTAATTGTTATAATTTTATCATCAAAGAAGCTCATGAAGTCGTCACTACTCAGAGCTATAGGAATACATGGCTGAGTAGAGCTGTGACTGTCTGTCAGTCTGGTTACAGTGCTGAAAAGAAACCTTGGGTTGTTTTTATTTTCTTCTATTGATGAGTAATAGTCTGATCTGGCATTTCTGAGGGCCTTCCTATAGGTTTTCAGATTGTCTTGCCAATCTAAACGAGATTCTTCCAGTTTGGTGGAACGCCATTTACTTTCCAGTTTTCACGATATTTGTTTTAGTTTGCGAGTTTGGGAGTTATACCAAGGTGCTAGTTTCCTTTGCTTCCTCGTCTTCTTTTTGAGAGGAGCAACAGAGTCTAAAGTCGTCCGTAGGCAGGCCGTAGCACTGTCTACAAAATTATCAATTTGGGAGGGACTGAAGTTAACAAAAAGGTCCTCCGTTATATTAAAGCACGGCATTGAGTTAAATGCTGTTGGAATATCTTCCTTATATTTAACTATAGCACTGTCAGATAGGCATCTAGTGACAATGACAGGCTGGGACCAGTAGGGAGGACATTGTTATAAGGGCAGCGTTGCCTAGCTACTTTCAGGAATAGCTCAGTACGTATTGTGTGTGTGCCGGTTGAAAGAGAAAGACCGTGGATCAGAGCAAACAGCTGTTGGCGATCGGAACAAAGAAGAAATTAGCATTAACGTTGTGAAGTTGTAGTAAATGTACAGTGATTAATATTGTTTTTGTAAACAACACAGCGCCTGCGCAAATGCACTTGTCAGTAACCGGGTTACTAGTATTTATCATGTATACGGGGAGAATGAATAACGCGATTTCTCTGCCCTCATGTAAACCCCATATCCCTAACAGGGACAACCCTCATAAACGGGCTATACATGTCCTTGTATTTATGTTATTCATGTACTCAGTATCATCTATAACACTTTTCCCAACTCATTGTCTAAGGAACAACTTCAGATATTATACTTGATGACATCACAAATTTGAGTTTTAGCACTCTAGTTTTTGGACTTTAGGGGGAGTTGTTCATGTTTACTCATATTTTTTTTCATAGGAATAACATGATTAACAAATTTGAAAATTGATGTAGTTCCCCTATGGTTGGCTATATTTAGTCAGTAATGATGTCTACATTGTGTTATTGTACTATAGTGGCCTTTGGTAATGTAAGTTGTTCTGCAAAGTTGCATCAGTGGGCTTTGGTCAATTCCTGATTATTATTATTTGATTTTCTACTGATTGTATAACTCTATTTATGTCCATAGTTCTCATGCTGACTCAGTTAATATTCATATTAGTGTTGTTGGATTTTGTTGAAAGTTTTTTGTGTGCAAACAAATCAGGTATTTGGACGTTTAAAGCCCCTTTGTGTCCTTTTTTAAAAAAAAATGTAATTATTGCATTTAAAAATGATTCTGAAGACGAAAGCTTTTGTGTTTTAGGAAATGTGAAAATGTGTCTCTGTTATATACCATCACTAGGATTTGACACTATTACTGTGTATTTATGTATCTTAAATGAGTTTGTCAGGATCTATGATCAATGCTTTTTGACATTTAGAGTTTCAGTGGTGGACTTGGTGACAGCTGATAGAGGTGACAAATCAGCTTTGGAAGGAAAATGCATGTTACGCTTGTAGTATTTCAGAGGAGAAAAAAGTGTGCCTCTTGTCAAGTCTCTTGTCTTGATCCTGTGAGGCTGATACATGGCATAGCATATATCTAGTGTGTGGTATATTTTGATGGTAAACCGTAGGTATTTTAACGAGGTGTAAAAACAGTGAAAATGTGAGTACAAGCACCGCATTAAAATACACCTTCTAAACAGTTTTTCCAGCAAGTTGTTTCTTTTCTAAATCTCAATAATGTCAATAATTAAGCTATCATGAAATTTTGGCAACGTGTTTTATTCCCCCCTGCTGCGAGCATGTCCTCAATTGTTTTAAAATGGGAAACCCTGGGCTTTAATTTCACAACGATCCTACTGAACAACTTTTCAGTGTTCTGTATCTTCGTGTGAGATTAAATAGTTTGAAGTACATTGTTATGAAAATGAATAAATAAGATTAATATGATAATATGATTGTATAATGATGTTTGTATTCCAGGTTCAAGAGACCCATATGAGATTGGTGAAGGATATCTAGCTAAAAGCAACCACAAACTGCTGAACCTGCCTCAGCCCAAGAAGAGGATACCCAGGGTAAAGGCAAATTTTTCAACTCTTCTCTCTCTGTCATTTATTTGATGCTTTCATTGAGGATTAAAGAATCAATCTCTTCCCACCTTCCTCTTAGCCTTTTTCATTTATCCACAGTACACTATTCAGTCATTGAAATCTTGATTGGATTATCTTGATCTAATCTTGATTAGATTAGATAAACCTAACAGAAATCAAGGTATTGTTTGTAATAAACAGTGTTGGGCAAGTTACTACCAAACTGTAATACATAATAGATTACTAGTTACTGTCATTTGAGAGTAAATAGTTATATTACAATTGTACTGTCTCTGAATTGCAATGCTTTACACTACTTTTGCATTACTTTTGAGTTACTTTCACCAAAATGACATCAGAAGTATGACTTGGCAGGTAGCATGTGAATTTCACCACGGGAGTCTCATCTAAAGTCTCATCTTTATCCAATTTAATACATCATTATTCATATTTTGAATTATTAGTCTGAATCTGCAAAGTAAGCTATAAAATAAATAGTGAAGTAAAACGTAGGCTACAATAGACCTACTTGATTTTGTTTGTAGTGGAGTAGAAGTAAATGAAAATGTTTCGCGGTGTTGGTGAATTCTTTAAAAAAAAATAAAACGACACTTAATATCGGGTTAAAATGCGTTGTAACTCGCGTTATTGAGATTGTAACGGGTATAATATTACCGAAATGTATTAGTAATGCGTTATATTACAGAAAAAAGAAATGCATTACTATAATTGCGTTACTTTTGTAATGTGTTACTCCCAACAGTGGTAATAAACATTTTAGCTAATTACAAACGCTAGCCGTCAAGCTGCACAATGATTAGAGGGATTGTTGTCACTCACTGTTGTTGCTCACATGAATTTTATTGTATGATTAGGTTGCAGCTTCAGCTTTTATACTAATCACAATCTTGGTGGTTCTTTGTTCATTTGAACACAGAGGATGATCCAAATGGAAACGTATACAAATCAAAGTCTCTGTGAACTAATCTTTATTGTGGTGTCTACTGTCACAGGATGACAATAAGCTGGAAGACAATTTTGTTAACAAGAGACGGCGAAAGGGCAACCACTTCCTCACAGAGGTAGGTTCAACAGGAGATCTAAAATGTTCCAGTTGTTTTAAGGTAATAGTGGACCATCAGGGTTTTTCCTGCATAGAGGAATTTTTGGTGCCCCCCAAAGAGGTTTTAGCCAGCGCCAAAGGAAAATCACCAAACCAAAATAATATAATTGAGAATAAAAATAGCAATTTAAATCCTGTCCAAATGTGTTAAATAGCAATTTACCAAACAAACCGTTCAACAACAGAACATAAACTTGAATACATGCACCAGCCTCAGTTTTATCGTCCAGAGTCAGGCTGTATTGCACTCTCTGTGATTTTAGCGGTAGTATTTAAATTAGGGCTGTCAATCGATTAAACAAATGTAATCGCATTAATTACAGACTGTGATTAATTAATCTAAATTAATCACATACATAATTTTTGCTGTGAAAGTATTTTAAATATTTCATTTCAAATGAATCAATGAATAATTAGCATTAGTGACATTAAAGTTAAAAAAACTCTTTATTATTATTTTCACTGTTCAAATAATGACCATAACAATCAACAATATGGCCTAATATGCTGAGGAAATAAATTCAAAAGGGTATTTTACAATAACTACGAATGCACCGCGAGGCTGTAGGTTACCAGTTTCATTGAACGCACCGTCTCTGTCTGTGTTTTTCCGACAACGGCAGAAACACAGTCAAACTTTACACCATTTAGCGTTAGCTATCAGCATTTTAACCGTGTTTAATCCAGCTACTAGCTAGTGGAAGGCTAACGTTACCTGCTGTTGAGTGTAGTGTTAACCATAGACAGTTAAAGAAACTAGCGTCACGTGCAGCGATGTTTCTGTTGCGCATTCTCTCATCTCCCACTTTCATTTTACAGTCAAATGGTGGCTAGAACGGCTCTGGGTGAAAGGTCAATATGGAATGGATTAATCTCAGATTAATTAATCGAAATTAACGCGTTATTTTGACAGGCCTAATTTAAATATTAGTATTTATTTTTTTTAACCAATTTTGTTAATTGGGGTTTCCTTTGCTCAAGCATGATAAACATTTTGTTTATCAAATTGTCAGAAATAACAGGAAAATTCATAGATTTCTGTTAAAGCGTAACTCTCGCCAAAATGCGACCTTGGTTCTTTTTGTGAATGTACGCGAGTCAAACTTTCGTTTAAAAGCATATTTAGGACGGAAGTGCCACTTTTAAGATTTACTGTATTATTGTTTTTTGGTCAAATGGCCTTTTAAATGGGATTGCTAGGGGCACTTTTATGCTAGCCTCAAAATAGCTATTTTTTAACACTAAAAGGCTCGACACAACATGAAACTTTGCTCCAAGTATCTCCAGGGGCTCTACACATTAACTACACCGGTGCACAAGGGATATACTAAATATTTTTTTGCTACTTGTTTTGATATTGACTCGTTTTGACTGCCGAGATGGCAGCGACCGGAAACAACAAGAGATACGATGAGTTGTTCAAAACCTTTCTTTTTATTAAACTCTGGGTACAGAAACAATGTTCTCAATGCTTTCGTTAAGGTGTAGAGCCCCTGGTGATACTTCAAGCAAAGTTTCATGTTGTGTCGAGTCTTCTTAGTGTTTCAAAAATAGCTATTATATATAATATAATATATAATATATATAAGTGCCCCTAGCACTCCCATTGAAAAGGCCATTTGACCGAAAAACGATAATACGGTACATCTTAAGTGCCGCTTCCGTCCTAAATATGCTTTTAAACAAGTTTGACTCGCGTACATTCACAAAAAGACCCTGGGTTGTATTTTGGCGAGGGTTACGCTTTAAATAAGGTAACAGACTCATTTCCTTTACTGTACGTGGACCCTTTAAAAGGCTCATTCTAAGTCAGAGAAAACCATGACCATAGTTTGTACCTGCATTGTTTTTGTGAAAACAGGACCTCATTCTCTTTCTGACATAAGTCCAAAACAACATAAGTGACACTTTGCTCTGTGTGATACAGTATGTGGCTCAAATTTACCCCACTACCTACTACTCTTTCCTTCTCTCTTACCTCTATATTTACCTCGGTGACCCTGGCATGGCAACAGTCTTGTCACAGTGCACCCCCTGCTGGTGAGGATGGGGAGCTGCGGGAGAACAAGGTCCGCTCCATGGCAACTCAGCTGCTGGCCAAGTTTGAGGAGAACTCCTCGACAGCAAAGGTATGTAGTAAGGGTGCTCCGATCAGGATTTTTGAGGCCGATCACCGATCACCGATTGCTGGAAGACGTATCGGCCGATACCGATCACCGATCACCGATTGCTGGAAGACGTATCGGCCGATACCGATCACCGATCACTTTTATGAACTGAAAATTACGCCATTACATAACAGTCACACATGTTTAGAGAATGTATCAGTAACTGTTTGGCTTTCTGTCCTAGCTCAAAATCTAAAAAATGTCCTTTCAAGGTTCAAGGTTCAAGGAGTCTTTATTATCCCCGAGGGGCAATTCGTTGTGCAGCAATAGAATGCAACATAAACAACACATAGACTATACAGAAAACAAACCCCATCAATAATAGACAAAATAAATACAAACTACACAGACATACACATCTCGCAATGACTTATTTACAAAGCCTATAGCAGCAGGAACAAAAGAGTTTTTATGTCTGTTTGTCCTGCATTTTGGCAGACAGAATCTGCGGCCAGACGGTAACATCTTGTCGCTGTTCAGAGGGTGGGTTATATCAGCCAGGACTGACTGGGCTTTCTTCAGAGTCCTTATCTCATATAGAGAGTTTAAGTCAATCAGGGAGTTTTGGGAAATTTTGCCACACACTTTTTTTTTTCAATCACTGCACATTTCTTCAGCACACACAGACACACACAGTCAGTCACACCGACACACACACACACACACACACCGACACCGACACACACACACACACACACACACACACACACACACACACACACACACACACACACACACACACGGCGAAACAGCTGTTTGAGCGGCGCCGGAGCTGCTAGCTACACGACTCCGCTCTGCCTTAGCGTTAGCTAACTTTGAAAACTCCTCATCCTCCTTTCTGTGACTAACCTTCAAATGTCTGATGAGGTTGGTGGTGTTGAAATGTCTTTGGAGCTTTCCGCCTCGTGGTATTTCCTCGGTACACACGTTGCTAATCGCTAATGTATTGTCTTTTTCCCAGATAGCAATGAGTCGGCGGACCACCAGCGGTGCTCCAGAGGCAGTAGAAGCGTCAGAATGGTGTAATCACAAACACGTTTGCCGGAGCACCACCGGTGGCAGACGCTTTTAAAAGCAGTAGCCGTCTTCCTAGTGTCTTCGTTCTGCGGCCGGCCGCGGGCCAACTCCTGTTCTGCCACCGTTCAGACACCTTGTAGAACTGCCAGACCGCTGAATGTAGGGACGCCGCCATTTTGAAAATGTTCTCAGGAGTAGTGCGCTCCTAATACATCCGTGGTAGTGCATCATCTGATCGGCCTATCTGATCGGCCTTTATGAAGACCACCAATCAAACTATTTAAAGCCATTATCGGCCGATACCGATCGGTGGCCGATCGATCGGAGCACCCTTAGTATGTAGCAAGGTGAAAGACATATTAGATATATATTTTTTATTTTTCCAACTTGGCCCCCAAACAGCAAAGATAAATATTTGAAATAACCAAAACTTTGATAGAAACTCCTGTGGACATGATAAGAAGCTGATTGAGAAAATAGGTTTTCAGGGCTTTTAGTTGTGTTTGTCACTGTTGTAGTCTGTCTGCATTCACACTCTTGACATCCTTTTTTTGATTTACTTTGTAGAAAAGTTCCTCTTGGGAACAAAAGAAAACTGATTTCAGTGTCACTGACATGACTGTGAAATTCATGATTATATTCATACCAGAATGGACTGTTTTTTATACCATCAATTTAATTTTCAGACCCACCAGAGCGTTGACTTGGATTTTGGATTTTATTTACATGGAATTATTCGATCTCACTGCAGCTGACTAATTGGCTTAGTATGGAAGCAAAGAAAAGCGTAATCATTTGAATCTTATAAGTTGCATAACTAAATACCTAATGTTGACATTTAAAACCACTTTATCTATTCAAATGCATGATGTTTGAGTTTCCCTCTTTAAAGAGTATTTTTTAATTTAGTTAGTTTGAATATACAGGCTACTAAAAATATTTCTCTCTTGTATTTTAGGAGGATTAAGGGCTTGCATCATAAAGTATAACTAATAGATAAGACAGAGGTCTGATCAATTTTATTCAGGCTTAGCTGCTTATCCTAGTTTGACTTTACTTGGATCTTTAGAGTTTATGTTAAGTGATAGTTTTTTCTTTTCTTTTTTTATCAATAAATAGGAAATTTCAAAAAGGGGATTTAAGACCACTATAAATTAATTTCAATGCTATAAATTCAGTGGCATTTAAATTTCAACATTGAATATTCAGTAGTGTTTAAATCTCACAATTAAATATTACATTGCTTATACGATTCAAATTGTATGGCTATTTTTTGCTTACATACTCAAGAGTAGAATAGAGTAGATGTAATTGTAAAACTGCACTGAAAGCACACTGCTTGCATGTGTGTGTCGTTATCGCATTCTGATGAGCATATTTGAGAAGCCAATAAAAGCAATAACAACAAAAATAGTTGTTATGGAAAAATTTGGGAGCAGTTCAACTCTGGATACGCGAAGAAGGTTTGGGAGACTTTGATGACTTAAACAGAAGCATTTTTTGTGATTAACGATTTTGTAACATACAAAACATACAACTTTTCAAGATGATGTTCAATAATGGAAATTAACTTTAACTAGGTCTTTTGACTGGGGAGAGAATAAGATACCCAGATAAACAGTGCCTTGCTTTGGCCACTGAAATGCATCTGATTGGAATGCTGTTAAGGGGCCTATATCCTGAAAACTTCAAAAAAGACTCAATGATCCCGAGTAAACAGGGTGTTGATCTGCTAGGTTCAGACACAAAAAAGAATGTATGATCTGCATAAAGCTAATGCACTACCCCTCCTACCATAACACCTGGGAAGTTAGTCTTGGGGCTTTCATCACTGGTATGAAAGCCCTCACTCACCATTGTGAACTATATGAACGTGTTGGATGGCCTTCTCTATCAACACGGAGACTTCAACACTGGCATATTTTCATATACAAGGCTATCTTAGGTCTCCTTTCCATCCTACCTTCTGACCTACATCAATGTAAATAGTACCGGGACTTACAATCTTTGTTCCCAGGATCTTTTCCTTCTATTTGTTCCAAAGGTTAGAACTGAGCTGGGGAAACAGGCGTTTAGGTTTGCTGCTCCTTCTACATGGAAGAAGTTACAGAAATCCATGAAACTTACTGAACTAGTCTCATTGGTCGCTTTTAAAGGAACACGCCGACTTATTGGGACATTAGCTTATTCACCGTAACCCCGACAGACAAGTTAATACCCTTCTCATCTCCGTGCGTGTTGTAACTCTGTCTGACGGCTCCACCGTTAGCTTAACGTAGCACAGATCCTGAAGGTAACCGGCTCCAACTAGTCTACTGCTCCGAATAAGTGACAAAATAACGGCAACATGTTCCTATTTACATGTTGTGATTTGTATAGTCACAGCGTGTACAAATAACAACGTCACTTGAGACACAGCCATCTTCTAACCGTATATAAACTGGGAACTATATTCTCAGAAAGGGAAGCAGTGCTACTTGGGCGGAGTAATACGCTTGCAGCTCTGCTGAGCGCTACTTGGGCGGAGTGATACGCTTGCAGCTCTGCTGAGGCTAGTTGGAGCCGGTTACCTCCAGGATCTGTGCTAGGGTAAGCTAATGGTGGAGCCGTCAGAGTTACGACACGCACAGAGATGAGAAGGGTATGTATCGACTTGTCTAATTGTCGGGGTTACGGTGAATAAGCTAATGTCCCAATAAGTTGGCGTGTTCCTTTAAGAGGATGTTGTTTGACTTGGAGGCAGCCACATCTGGCTGTAGATGTTTTACCTGACGTGTTTAGCATTCTGGTTGACTTTGAGGGATTTGCTGTTTCTGTTTTATGTTATTCGTGTTTTTTGTATATTTTGTATTTGCATGTACTGTATGTGTGGTTGTACTGCTGCCTGCCTTGGCCAGGACACTCTTGAAAAAGAGATTTTTAATCTCAATGAGTCACTTCCTGGTTAAATAAAGGTTAAATAAAAATAAAAAATAAAGAATTAGTCTCCCCCTTTATGGCGCTCTATGGCTAAACAAAACAATAAAGGAGTCAGATGTGAGCCCTGTCTTGTTCCCTTTCCCAGAGCAAAATATTCAGGAATTAACCCATTAGTTTGCACAGCAGCTTTTGGGTGCTTATACAGCACCTTAATCCACTTTATAAAAATGCTGCCAAACCCATGCATTTGCATTAGGGAAATTGGACAGTAATTCTTACAGTCTCCTGGGTCTTTACCTTTTTTAGGAACCAAAGTTATCAAAGCCTGCCTAAATGTTGGTAGCAGTGTGCCCTTCTCCAGTACCTCTCTATATACCTCTAACAGAAGTGGAGCCAGTTCAGTTGCAAAACTCTTCAAAAATTCTGACGTGAAGCCATCGGGCCCTGGGGCCTTACCCACAGGCAGGGTCCCCATTACCTCTTTAATTTCCTCTATAGTCAAATCTGCATCAAGGAGTTCTCTTTGCTCTTCTGTCAGTTTGGGAAGACCTAGTGGCTCTACGAAGGAACATATTTCTTCATCAGTAGAGGTAGATAATGACCTATAGAGATCAGTGTAAAATTCTTTAAAAATCTTGTTGATATCTACAGTTGCTGTAAAAACAACTCCAGCATTGGATCTAACTGCAGAAATAGTGGAAGCTGATAGAAGAAGGCAGACATCTCTATGGCCAAGATCTCCCACACTAGGCAACTCACACCAAAACAATCTAATTGATTGTTTGGTGTGTCATTGATAAATAGCACTACAGGTTAGAGGGAAAAAGCGTGTTTTTAATTTTGTGGTGAACTGTCCCTTTTAAAATGGGCTTCATATGTTGAAGTTTGTGCAGCATACCATAATGTAATGTTTACATCCAAATCACTGCCACTCTATTGACCACTATTCTGTTCCCAACTTCTGTAAATACCTGTATTTTATTGCCAAATCATGTACTATATATTTCCAATCTCTCCAAGACTTTTTCCTTTCCTTAAATTTCCTTTCCTTTCCTGTCCTTTTTCCTTTCCTTTCAACCTTGCATCAGTCTGATGAGGAACCATCCAATCCCTACTTTTCCCCTCCTCTGTCTCCTTCCACCACCCCACATCCTTTCTTAAAGGAGGAGGAGGAAGAGGAGGATGAAGATCAGGAGAGGAGGGAAAACCCACGTTTTGCAAAGCCCAAGAATGTCCCCCCTCCACCTCCTCAACCTTCTCCTCGTCCTAAGTGGCAGGTATGCCTCCCTCTGAACAGTTCTCAGCTCTTTCTCTTGTGAATGTGATTGGATGGGTTATGTTATTGATTAACAGCCATGTGTGGCCCTCTTATTTATCAAGCTTGTAGTCTATATCCTCAACTTTCCACTTCCGGGATTGCCCCGTTGCCACCGGAAATACCGTCATATGTCGTTTTTTTTTGACCGGATTTCTGTTATCTAACGTTTCCTTTGTGTTGGAATTTTAAACTCGAATTGATTTATGAGCACTATGGTTAACTGCTCAGGGCTTAAAGTATTCGGCACCATGCCGGATCTCCAGTGAGGAAAAAACTATTTGGGAACTTTACATGCGGTTTAATATTTTCGAGTCATTTGATTTCACCTACCAATCATATGAGATTGGGTTTAACCAATCATCGAGCTTCCACCTACTAATTAAACAAGTTCTAGCCAATCAGATGCAAGGTAGGGCGGGTCTTTGCTGAAAAGCGAGAGTGCAGTGTGGTCTCCGTGGTAAACAAATGGAGGCAAAATGTATCAAACTTGGAGCATGTAGATACAGCTTTAGTTGAGAAAGGAGTTTAAAAACAAATGGCGCTGGGCATGAATAGAGGACAAGAGGAAAAGGGTGGAGACGGGAAGCCGTTTAACAGTTGGTGCCTCAATTTGAGGGAACCGGGTGCTTGCTTCTGCAGCGTATGTTCAAGGAAGATAGTGTACGGCAGCAGCAGTAAGAAAGTGCTTGCAAGTCATTAGATGCTGTCACAAAGCCTTGGTCCGAGAACTCTGTCATACGAGTACGTTACCGGCAACGACAGCTACCGCTACTGCTGCGACTTCACTGACCAACCATGTTTGTGATTAAAAAAAAACTAAAAACAATATGTGTGTGCACGTTCATAGCGGAACACATTTTGTCATTAACAATGGCCACTGTGTATAAGCTATCTGAAGCCCAAACTGCCTTAACACAGTTGTCTGTTTGGAATCAGCATGGCAGTTATTTAAACATGACGGCCTTGTCCCAGAGTTTAGAGGTCTAGCTATATGAAAAGCTAAAAAATACGAAATTTTTAATAAATGTACATGAACATGGACAAATCATGAATGCACAGATATTTTCTTGATGATGACCTGGCCAAAGTAACAACACAACATCTAGAAAGTTTTGTTTTCACAATGATTCATTGTAGGATTATGATATTATTGCAATATGTAAATCTACATTGACTCTTAATTTAACATATGGTTAGACATATGTTCCAAAAAAAAAGTTTCAGGCTCAAGATTTTTTTTTCACTTTAAGCCCTGACTGTTCCTCAGATCTCTGCAGGGTAAATCCAGACAGCTAGCCAGGGCCGGATTAACAATTTCATGTGCCCTGGGCAACAAGACTCACTTATTTCTGCATCTCCTTTTGTGGTCTTCTCCTGCTCTGACCCGCCTGGTCTCCAGTTTACTGATGATTGATCTCAGCAAGCACTGTGTAGTGTTGTAACGTAACTCCACCAAAACGGTGACCCTCTGTAAACATTATGAGTTCTAATATGCCAGTTTGTAATATTTTGTATTATGCTGTTCTTGTCTTTAGTCAAATCAGTACTAATCCAAGGACAGAATCCTCTTACAAATCACGAGGGAGCGATTTGACTTTTGGCTAATGTAATAGACGCGCTGTTGTTGATGCTGACTCGCCTTTAGCATACATTACATTCATTACAAATGTCACTTTAAACGTGTGTTTAAACTTCACCTGGGGAAACTGACTTCATTTTCAGAGGCTTGGGGGTGCAGCTCAGTCGCTCCTCCAATCTTTGCCGGGTTGCAGGGCCACCACAGAGCAGCAGACTCGCTATGACAGACCGTGGTAAAGTTGGTTTTATATTGGACGTTGGATATTCGACACATTCGAAAAATCTATTATGCAGGTCTGTGACAGCTCATCCTCGCTCACTGTGCAGGAATCTACAGACACTGTTTATAATGTGATCTAACATAATATTTGACGGAGCCCAGGGCCCCTTAGATGTAGTAATAATAATAATAATAATAATAATAATAATAATAATAATACATTTTATTTGTAAAGCACTTTTCATAGGAGAATCTCAAAGTGCTACAGAAACCACATTAAAACACATGAAAATAGAAAACAGAAGAAATATACAAGCGATGAAATACATACAGAAAATACGCATGTCCTGTGCCCCTGGGCAAGTGACCAGTTGCCCTAATGGTTAATCCGGCCCTGCAGCTAGCTAGACTGTCTGTAGCACTGCCCAAGATGATTTTGATTGTTTTAAAGAAATGGCAATAAACCAGAGCACTTTTGGTTTCATCCCGGAATGCTGTGTGGACTAGCCAGACCCTCCTTTGCAGCGTTGTGGAGGAGGGTCTGGCAAAGCGACACTATCAAGCTTGAAACCTTTTCTTCCACATTTTTAAAGCTGTGAGCATTCATTCAAGCATTACAGATAAGTACCTCATACACACATAATATTTGTATACCTACTATAAACCCACACCCATCTTGTTTCCTCTTGCTCCTCATTTCTTCTTCCTGTTTCCAGCCGTCCATCTACCTCCGCCTACTGGATAATCCCAGTGCTGTGGCTCAGCAAACCACTTTCCTCTATTCCCCCACATCTTCTCACCCTCAAAGTGGCTACAGTCGCTCTCCTTCACCCTCGCAGTCTATGGGTCAATTAAGTCCTCCCCGCTCACCGAGCCCTAATGTTACTGAACATTACTACACAGAATGCACCTCTCCAGATGTGACAACCAGTCATTTATCTGCTTCTACTCTGTCTGCTTCGGATATTGACCATTCCTCTGAGAGGTCAGAGGAGTCAATTCAGAAGGTGAATTTCAAGCCAGTTCTTTACAATATTCCTTATCACAACTTTTACGAACAATTTGCTTACATCTCGTCTGATTTTCACCACCACCTGCTGTCTAGCAGAGTAAAGCCCAGAGACTGTCTACTAAAGAATATTATGGGAGGAGTATAAAAGAGAGAGCTGTTCTCCTCTCCTCCATGTTTCCTGGGTCCAGCAAACCTCCTCCTGCTTCTCTTTCTGAATCAAAGGTTATGTATTGCACCAACATTTTCATGCTTGACTATTGAAATAGTTTAGACTACTGCATGTTCATAATAACAAGGTGCTTTTTGCACTTGTTAAACAATGCATGATGGTTTGATGTGTAAAAAGTGCAGCAGTGTTTCATTTACAATCGACTCTATGTTCAAGTACAGTTAGAGCGCTTTCTTTGTTGGGACTATCAGATTGATTGTAATAGTTTTCATCCAAAAATTAACAGATTTGTATTGTCTGAAAGTTTTATGATCTATCGAATTGATAGCTTTTTGAATTTAACCATTTGAATATATGTTTTTAATAATGGTACTTACTACCTGAAATTGACCAAAACAAATTCAAAGAGTGGAATTCAGACAAAAAATAAAGTCAGTGGTATTCAAATTTCAACACCACGTAATCAGTAGCAAATTAATTTCAAAATTGGGTATTCAGTTGCAGTTGAAGATTCAAATCATTATGGCAATTATTTGCTTCCATATTATAAAATCTACATATAGCTTGTTACAGAACTCTAGTGTTGTTTGTCAAATAAATTATCTTTAAATGTCCAACTTGTGTGTTGTTGGTGGTGCATTTAAGTCCCCAGAAATGTGTTACAGTAAATATTCATTACTGAAAAAGCAACAGTTAAATGTTGGAAAACAAAACTCTTTCCTTAGGTATAAATTACTAAGATTTTAACACTCAAACACTTCAAGAGAATAATGATCTGCTTCATCAGGATTGTATGTGTGTGGTTTAATCACATTTGAAACGCCAGTGGCCTAGCAGCATGACCAATTAACCCTACAACATTCATCACATTTTGTTTTAAATATTGGTGCACAGACATTCATGACATCACTTTTTTTCAACTAAGCCCCGCGCATTTCAAACCAGTAAAAGGAGCACCAAACTTTAACTTTGATAGAAAACTGTGTGTTAATGTAGAACTCCTGTGGACATGATAAGAAGCTGAATAAGAAAATAGGTTTTCAGGGACTGTGTTTCTGTCAGTTTTGTAGCCTGTCTGCATTCATACGCTTGACATTCTTTTTTATTTATTTACTTTGTAATAAGGTTCCTCTTTAAAACAAAAGCAAACTGATTTCAATGTCACTGACTTGTCTGTGTGAAATTCACTAATAATAATAAGCTTTATTTGTATAATAATAATAATAAATTGAATTTATATAGCGCTTTTCATAGACTCAAAGTCGCTTTACAGGGAGCTAGATTAGAAGGTAAAGCAAAACAGGACAATACAAAACAAAACAAAGCAAATGAAAACAAGACAAAGCAAAACAAGATTCAGTCACAGAAGAAAAGGGGGCTACAGATAGGCAGAGGTGAAGAGATGGGTCTTGAGGCGGGACTGGAAGATGGTGAGGGACTCAGAGGTGCGGATCTCTTGGGGGAGGGAGTTCCAGAGCCTGGGAGCTGCCCTGGAGAAGGCTCTGTCCCCAAAACTGCGGAGTTTGGAATTGTGGATGCAGAGGAGACCAGCTGAGGTGGGTCTGAGGGACCGTGAGGGTTGGTAGGGGGACAGGAGGTCAGTGAGGTAAGATGGGGCCAGATGGTGGAGGGCTTTGTAGGTGAGGACCAGGATTTTGTAGGTTATCCGGTGGGAGATAGGAAGCCAGTGGAGTTGTTTTAGGACTGGAGTGATGTGGTGCCAAGATTTGGAGCTGGTGATGAGTCTGGCAGCTGCGTTCTGGACCAGTTGAAGGCGGTTGATGTTGGTAGAGCTGATGCCGAGGAGAAGTGAGTTACAGTAGTCCAGTCGGGAGGAGATGAAGGCGTGAATGAGTCTTTCAGCAGCGGGGGGTGTGAGAGAGGGTCTGATTTTGGCGATGTTGCGAAGGTGAAAGAAGGAGGTTTTGATGACATGGTGGATGTGGGGCTCAAGGGAGAGGGTGGAATCAAAGATCACGCCAAGGTTTCGGGCCTGGGGAGATGGGGAGACAATGGTGCCGTCAATGGTGAGAGTGGGGTTATTGGTTTTGCTGAGTGTGGATTTGGAGCCAATGAGAAGGAATTCTGTTTTATCACTGTTGAGTTTGAGGAAGTTGTGTTGCATCCAGATTTTAATAGCTGACAGGCAGGAGTTGATGTGGGAGAGGGGAGGATTGTGGGGGGATTTGGTGTTAAGGTAGATCTGGGTGTCATCGGCGTAACAGTGGAAGTCCAGGTTGAAGTGGTGGAGTATCTGACCAAGGGGGAGGATGTAGATGATGAAGAGGAGGGGGCCGAGTACAGAGCCTTGGGGAACGCCTTGAGTTACTGTGGCTGTGGCAGAGGTGTGGTTATGAAGAGAGATGAAGTGTGATCTGTTGGAGAGGTAGGAGTGGAGCCAGCTGAGTGCAGTACCTTCGATACCAAGGTCTTTGAGTCTGGTGAGCAGGATGTTATGGCTCACGGTATCGAAAGCTGCACTCAGGTCGAGGAGGATGAGGATGTTGAGGGAACCGGTGTCAGCAGAGGTGAGGAGGTCATTGAGGACTTTCAGAAGAGCGGTTTCTGCGCTATGGAGAGGGCAAAAACCAGATTGGAGGGGTTCAAATAGGTTATTGGTATGAAGATGGGTTTGTAGCTGTGAGGCGACTATACGTTCCAGGGTTTTAGACAGAAAGGGGAGGTTGGATATTGGGCGGTAGTTGTTGAGGGAGGAGGGATCCAGACCAGGTTTTTTGAGGATTGGGGTGACAGCAGCGGTTTTGAAGGCAGAGGGGACAGTTCCAAGGGACAGTGAGGAGTTGAAGAGGTTTGTAAGGTAGGGGCATAGTACGGGGAGGCAGGACTTCAGGAGGGGAGTAGGGAGGGGGTCCAGGGAGCAGGTAGTGGGTTTGGAAGAGCTGATGAGTTTTGAGATTTCAGGAGCGGTGACCAAGTCAAACTCGGAGAGGAGGCAGTGTGGAGGAGGGGTCAAGAGGTCAGGAGAGATGGGGATAGGGGGGGCCGTGGTGGGCAATGGAGTAGATGGTGGGAGGTCGGATACAGGGGATAGATTTGTAAATGATGTTGATTTTGTTGGTGAAGAAGTGGAGAAATGTATAGTATATAGTATAGCACCTTTCATACACAGAATGCAGCTCAAAGTGCTTTACATTTGGAACATTTAACACAATAATAGAGAAGAAAATAATAATAATACACTAAGCTTTTAATTTGATATGATCAAGTTATTTCCTCTCCAGTCTCATCCTTCTGCTCTACACTAGCCTTTAAATTTGTGTTTGACTCTTCTTCTTTAGGTGGAACTATCTTCCCTTCCTTCCTTGTCCCCACCTCCTCCTCCTTCTCCTTCTGCCTCTGTTTCAAAGAGCTCTACGGTCTACCCTGTAGTCCACCCTGTCCCTGACCCCACTGCCCAGGCTGGTTTCTCCTCTGTCCCCCTGTACACTGCTGGACACAAGGACAAGATACAGAAAAACTCCTCTACTCCTTCATCTTACACCGACTCACTCACAAAAAACAAGCAAATTTCTTCTCTTGTTGTTGATTCCTCCACATGCAACAACCAAACATATGCTTCCCCCTTTTCGACTTGTTCTGATGAGAGCCAGGAGAGCACTTCCCCCTTCTGTGATTCTAATTGTGAAAATGGACACAGCAGTTTAGCTCCCTATTCAGTTTCTTTACTGCACAAGGGAAGCTATGAAAGGATGCATAAGAGTTCTCTGAATAATCTGGAAAGTGAGCAGGAGAACGTCCAAAAATCTCAGAAGACATTTGATGATAAGAAATTAGCAAGTGTTCAGATGAAGGTAAAAGTTTCCTTATGCATATCAATAGTAATAATTAGGGCTGTCAAAATAACGCGTTCATTTCGATTAATTAATCTGAGAACAAATAACGAGTTAAAAAAAAAACGCAGATTAATCCATTCCATATTGACCTTTCACCCAGAGCCGTTCTAGCCACCACTCGACTGTAAAATGAAGGAGGGACATGCAACAGAAACATAGCTGCACGTGACGCTAGCTAACACTACACTCAACAGCAGGTAACGTTAGCCTTCCGCTAGCTAGTAGCTGGATTAAACACGGTTAAAATCCTTAAATGGAACTGGTAACCTACAGCCTCGCGGTGCATTCGTAGTTATTGTAAAATACCCTTTTGAATTTATTTCCTCAGCATATTAGGTCATATTGTTGATTGTTATGGTCATTATTTGAACAGTGAAAATAATAATAAAGAGTTTTTTAACTTTAATGTCATTAATACTGATTATTCATTGATTCATGTAGTGATTTCTAAATGTACTTTGACTTGTATTTCATTGCAGACAATGTGAACACAAAATATTTCATGTTTTGTCTGGTCAACTTAATTTCATTTGTAAATATACATCCTTTCCTGTCATTCAGATTTTTATTGTTTTTTTTTTTTTCAAAAAAAACTAAATTCCTATTTTGGTTCTTGCAACACATTTAAAAAAAAGTTGGAACAGTAAAGCATTTACCACTTTGTAATGTTGCCATTCCTTTTCACAACACTTAAAAGACGTTTAGGGACTGAAGACACCAAGTGATGAAGTATTTCAGGTACGGGTACAGTACGGGGTCTTCGTTGTCGCATTTTGCGCTTCAAAATGTGCCACACATTCTCTATCTGAGACAGGTCGGGACTGCAGGCAGGCCAGTCAAGTACCCGTATCCTCTTCCTCCGCAGCCAGGACTTTGTAATGTGTGCAGAATGTGGTTTTGCATTATCTTGTTGAAATATGCATGGACGTCCCTGGAAAAGATGTCTTCTTGAAGGCAGCATATTGTGCTCCAAAATCTCTATGTACTTTTCAGCATTAATGGTGCCATCACAGAAGTGCAAGTTACCTTTGCCAAGGGCACTGACACAACCCTATACCATGACAGACCCTGGCTTTTGGACTTGTTGCTGGTAACAGTCTGGATGATCGTTTTCTTCTTTGGTCCGGAGCACACGGCGTCCATTTCTCCCAAAAAATACCTGAAATACTGATTCATCTGACCACAGTACACGTTTCCACTGTGTGATGGTCCATCCCAGATGCCTCTGAGCCCAGAGAAGTCGGCGGCGCTTCTGGACACTGTTAAAATAGGGCTTCCTTTTGGCACAGTACAGTTTTAACTGGAATTTGTGGCTGTAACTACGTATTGTGGTACTTGACAAAGGTTTGCCAAAGTAGTCCTGAGCCCACGTGGTGATATCGCTTATAGATGAATGACGATTCTTGATGCAGTGCCGCCTGAGGGATCAGAGATCACGGTTGTTCAGCTTAGGCTTGCGCCCTTGTCCTTTACGCACTGAAATTCCTCATTCCTTGAATCTTTTAATTATGTTATGCACTGTTGAAGGTGAAATAAGCAAATGTCTTCCTATCTTTCTTTGAGGAACATTGCTTTTAAACATTTCAATAATTTTCTCACGTATTTGTTGGCAAACTGGCGATCCTCGGCCCATCTTTGCTCCTAAAGGACTAGACCTTTCTTGGATGCTGCTTTTGTACCAAATCATAATTACAATCACCTGTTGACATCACCTGTTTCAAATCACATCATTATTTAACCAATTTACCTGATCACTAGCCCTTAATTGCTCCTGTCCCAACCTTTTTTGGAATGTGTTGCAGGTCTGAATGACAGGAAAGGATGTATATTTACAAATGAAATTAAGTTGACCAGACAAAACATGAAATATTTTGTGTTCACATTGTCTGCAATGAAGTACAAGTCAAAGTACATTTAGAAATCACTACGTTCTTTTTTTTTTATCTTTACTTTCACAGCAAAAATTATGTATGCGATTAATTTAGATTAATTAATCACAGTCTGTAATTAATTTGATTAAATGTTTTAATCGATTGACAACCCTAGTAATAATACTAATAACTGTCAGATCTCCAGTGAAAGCATCCTATTCTCAGAGCTTTCCAGAGTCAGAGCCGTGCAGAGACCTCTGAAGGGGAAATGAGTGTGCAATTTTAAAACACCACAGCGCTAGAGTTATGTACAGCCACAGTATGGGTGGTAATACAGGTGTTACTATTCAATATATTATGATGTATCACAAAATATATATGATATATAAAAACCTGTCGCAGTATAAAGAACACCCCACCATGTGCATAAAATCTGAGTTAAAACAAGTTTATTTTGTATGCAGTCAGAGCAGTGAGATTTGCATTATGTGGGATTACTAAGGCAACATTTCACTTTACTCTATAGCCTAGTACTCCATTTTTCTGATAATTCACTTACTAAGCAGGATATTATAGTCTACATCTTCTCCAAACACTCACTGAATATTATAAATAAAACTTTTAAGACAGGATGCTGTCGCTTGCCCCGTCTGCTGTTGGGGTCTTTTTGTTTACATCCAGAGAACTGCTGCATCTCGTGTGTATCTGAGAATGACACAGTATATAAGCAAGGATGTATTGTAGGAATACGGATAGGGATACAGCATTCAAGGCAGAGCCCCTTCATTCCTATGAGAGTTGCTCAGTGGCCCATGAAGCCACCATGGAGCCAAAAATTACCTGGATGATCGCACCGCTTCCGAATAGTACAGCCCATAGAGCAGGCGCACCGGAGACCACCACCGGCTGAGCCGGCTACTTCCAGTTTAGCACTCCACTAACTTCTATGGGATTAAACGATTTAGTCGTGCGGCTCTTCTAGACTTTCCAGTGTTATTGGACAGAATGGATCAAATTCTGATAGTGAAACAAGTCATTTTGCTGAGGTTGTGACTCTCAAAAAAATTGCATCCACTGATTTACAGATATATCTTTCGCCATGTAATTCTATGGGCATCACTGAGATGCCAGAGGGCATCACATGACGGTCCGGGAGTTGTAATTCCACCGTTTGGCCGATTTGTTCAATTTGCTTTAAAGCCCGGGTCACTTCCTTTCTTACTCGTTAGCATCAAAATGCCCGGCACAGACTCACAGCTGCGCAACAGCTATACAGCTAAATCTTTGTGAAACCAGGCCCAGAATATTTTATATTTATTAATCACGTACTTCTGATTTCCTTCTTAGAAAAGGGTTGTGTTAGATTAAAAACAGTAAATTCATAGAGGTAGAAGAAGAACACAAGGAACATTGTTGGCACTCTGTTTTTTATATGATACATGTCCTGTGTAACATTGTACAACTGATCTTCATTCTGGTGTTTATTCAGTGCAATGGGAGCTGCGTTCTTGAGAACCCTAAAGGAATCACTCAAAAGTCAATTGTTCGCTCTGAGAGTTGTCCGACAGGAGCTGCTAATTACATTAAAGAGGTACTAGTCGATACCTCAGTCTAAATGCATGAATTGAGAGTAAATCATGCTTATTCTGCGTTTTATTCTGTCTTCTTTCTAACTCATGTCTGTGGTTTCCAATTCCTTCTTTTTTCTACTTCATCGTTCCGCCCCTGTGTTTTCCTGGCATTAACCTTAGCGTACAGTCGGAAAGGTATCATCAGCCATAGATGCTAAAGCTCAGATATTGGCCGTCCTGTATGAGACAGACCACAGGCCCAATGCCACACCGGTAAGATGCATGTGCATGTTGCAGAGACAAATCTAACCCAGAGTTAATGGTCTTTTTTGTTGTTTTAAAAATAGAAGTGTAATACAGTTTACACGTTACAGCAATATCATCATTAGAACGAGTATGAAGTGTGATTAAAATTAATTTTGTTGATTTTTCTTTTTCTTTTTAAACTTTGTTTATTGACTTTTTTAACAAATACAGTGACATAATGCAGTCCCAACAACTAAACATGCATACTCATACGAACATGTGTAGACAAATCAACTCAGAAATGATTGCTTTACACGCAGCACAGCTCCAGTATACACAAAGTATACATTACCAGTTTCTTTGACTACTGATATATAGTTTGCCAATGTCCGTGGTTTGCTCAGAGTAGGCCAATAATAGATGTTACATGGAAAACGTAGTAACGCATTATTTATTGCAATATTCAAGATCAGTCCACAAAGATGACATGACTCCAACCGTAATAAATAAATGATAAAAATAATAAGGAAATAAGTAATAAAACATAGTTTAAAAAGAAAGAATTGTGCATTTTGCAATCAGAGCAGAGCAGATAAAGGCTTCTAAACCATATTTCGGGAGTAATGTGAATGTGAAATTGGGGTGAAATGTCCAACATTGGCTGCCAAGATTACAGCTATCTGGTGTTAGCACGCAGCTACTGTAGTTAGTAGTAGTATATAGCAGAACATTCTACAGTAATAAATTGCAGATAAAGCTTTTAAACCAAATACTACATAACCTGAAATGTTTCAGGAGTAATGTGACCTGGAATTGGGGAGAATTTAACAACATTGGCAGCCAAGATTACATCTTTTACTGCCATTAGCATGCAGCTACATTGGAGAATGTTAATTCCACAGTAGCTCAAAAAAACACTCACAGGGATTTCTCTGAAATACATTTACCTCGTTATTTAAAGATTGAAAAATAAAATTAAAATTGTTTATCATGAAAATATGACATATTTATATTTAAATTATATATTACGTAAAATACGGAAAATCATAATAGTTCCAAATTCAACTGGGTCAAAACTTTAAAGGGCAAGCTTTCAAAAAGTTGTCTGTCTGGAGCCTTAATTGGGAACAACATACTTTTACTAACATTGAGTTTATACCCTGATATTTGTCCGAATTTATTTAAAAGGGAAGTTATTGCGGGTACTGATCTAGAAGGGTCGGAAACATAAATTAATAAATCATCAGCAAATAACGACACATTTGGTTGATTTCTAACCCTATTTATGTAACATGTCGTTTTGGAAAATTGCATGTAAAGATCAGCAAAGATCAAAAAGAAAAAGAATGTTCCCGTTTCCATGCTGCTCCCAGCTTTGACAACAGATAATCTGCCTTTTCAGGCTCTAGTTCCCTGGCCACAGGGGGCTCCATGTTTGAGATGTTGAGCTTTATTTCACATTTCAAATTGCTTCTATATTTTCTGACTTGGCATGAAGTAATTTTTTACATTTCACTTGAGAGTTGACTTGAAATTTGGTTTGGTTGTTAATTCTACATTCAGACTTTTGGAGTTGACTTGAGACTTTTTGGGAAATACATTTATTTGCTTTTAAGTCAATATTATTTTGGCTTTCTTGCCGAGAGTTAGATGAGAAGATTAATACCACTTGCGTATATAAGGGTGGTGTTGATCTTCTTATCTAACTCGGCAAGAAAGCAAAGGCATTTATGTCTAGGATAGGTACAACTGCTTTTAACAGTTTACTAGCTACCCGCTGCTGCCGCTGCTATGTGACTAATTTGTTTTGTGTACTTTTTTGCAGGTATCTCTGAAATAATCAACAACTGTATAAAAAAAACAATTAAAAAAAAAACTTGTCTCAATGGCAGCATGTAACATATCTCTAACCTTCTCTGGATCGTCTTCCTCTCAGTGTGTGATACGTAAGGACCTCCCTCCCGGTCTCGGCGGCAGTGACATTTGTCACTTCTGCACCAAGCGGGTGTACGTGATGGAGAGACTGAGTGCTGAGGGCTATTTCTTCCACCGGGAGTGTTTCCGCTGTGACATCTGTAACAGCACACTCCGCCTGGGAGGGCACATCTTCGACTCACAGGAAGGTAAGTTTGACTCCCTATGGATGGTTTCACCCGACCTGGGAGTGAAAGTAAAAACAATAAAATATAGGTGGGGTATTTTTGTTCTGTTAATAAAGTTTACTCACTTTCTCCAATGAAACCCTAGACACCTGAATTATTGTCATTCTTAGCCTTGTTTTAGCCCTTTCTTTTTATTATTTTTCCAGAGGTTTACATGATGTACATGATGTATGTTGTGTCAATGTGTCATTTTAAGGTGATTTGTATTGTACTGGATCTATGTGGATTTGAGATTTTTGTGTGCTTCCTTTTTAGCAAAGTTCTACTGCAAGATGCATTATGCCCAGCGCCAGTCCAGCACTCACACGGGGAGGTTCAGAAGGAGAATGGTAAGGAACACTGCAGTGGTTATATGCAAGAAACAAAACTATAATGTCATAAAAAGATTTGTGATGTGTGTTAGTGTTAGTGCGTTTGCAACCCACTAACCATTTTGCATTCAAAGAACGTGCCGTTACTCCTTTACTTGCTTGCTGTCCTTTACCTGCTACGCAATTAGCTGGCATGCTGCTACTCAGGTGCAGATTTTTCACTAGGCAATTGCTTGCCTTGCGGGAGGAGCTGAATTGAAAAATGTGTGATATTTGTTGAGATGCAAATGGGAGTGACCTATACAGGTAGATGCCATTATGCTGGACACAGTATCCAAAAAATATTTTTTCTTCCATGCCCCAAAGTTCTACCCTGGAAATCCAGAGTTCTATTTCGTATAGGCTTCGCCCTCTAAGAGCTGTCGCAGTCAGAAGATTTTCTTTCCTGCCCTTGCGTCCAGCACGGGCCTCTCCTACGTCCGCAGATGCTGTATATAAACAGAGCGGACACATAGTTCGTCTCCCAGTTTTTCTTCAAGCTAGCAGCAGCTGCCGAATCGGCTACATCCTGCCGCCGGACCTCCATCCCCGCTGCGAGACCTGCCTCGGTGCCGCTCACACCGACCAGGCACTCACCCCCGACGCCTCCTGTCAGTACTGCGCCTGCCATCTAATTCAATTCAATTCAATTCAATTTTATTTATAGTATCAAATCATAACAGGAGTTATCTCAAGACACTTTACAGATAGAGTAGGTCTAGACCACACTATAATTTACAAAAAACCCAACAAGTCCCCCCAAGAGCAAGCACTAGTGCAACAGTGGCAAGGAAAAACTCCCTTTTAGGAAGAAACCTCGGACAGACCCAGGCTCTTGGTAGGAGGTGTCTGCTGGCCGTTGGGGTGCATCACAGTATAGTAAATAAACAGTGGTTAGAAAAAGTGGGTGTAGTAGTGCAGGGAGCAGCACGGCATAGCAGGGTATTTCTCAGCAGAACCACGGCAACAGCTGGAACCAAGATTTTGGTGCCATCCTAATCCCAGGATTTCATCCTGGGTGAAAAAGAAACAGAAAGACTCCGGGGAGCAAGCTCCCCAGAGCTAGGTTAGTAACAAGCATTTCTAGGACAGAGAAGCAGGTGGGCCGGGCTTGGCAGATACTACAACTCCTCACTCCCTAACCATAAGCTTTATCAAAGAGGAGAGTTTTAAGTTTACTCTTAAATGTGGTGACAGTATCTGCCTCCCGGACCCAGACTGGGAGCTGGTTCCACAGGAGTGGAGCCTGATAGCTAAAGGCTCTGGCTCCCATTCTACTTTTAGAGACTCTAGGAACCACTAGTAACTCAGCATTCTGGGAGCGCAGTGCTCTAGTGGGACAGTAAGGTACTATGAGCTCTTTGAGATACGATGGTGCTTGACCATTTAGAGCTTTGTAGGTCAGGAGGAGGATTTTAAATTCAATCCTGGATTTTACAGGGAGCCAATGCAGAGAAGCTAATACGGGAGTAATATGATCTCTTTTCTTAGTTCTTGTCAGTACACGAGCTGCAGCATTCTGGATCAGCTGGAGAGTCTTAAGTGACTTGTTTGAGCATCCTGATAGTAAGGAATTACAATAGTCCAGCCTGGAAGTAACGAAGGCATGGACTAGTTTTTCAGCATCATTCTGAGACAGGATGTTCCTTATTTTGGCAATGTTACGAAGATGAAAAAAGGCTGTTCTTGAGGTTTGTTTTAAGTGGGCATTAAAGGATATATCCTGGTCAAAAATAACTCCTAGATTTCTGACAGTAGTGCTGGAGGCCAGGGCAATACCATCCAAGGTAGCTATATCTTTGGATATTGAGGATCGGAGGTGTTTAGTACCCAGCACAATCACCTCAGTTTTGCTTGAGTTTAGCATCAGAAAGTTGTAGGTCATCCATGATTTTATATCTGTAATACATGCTTGAAGTTTAGCTAATTGACTGATTTCATCTGGTTTGATTGATAAGTATAATTGGGTGTCATCTGCATAACAGTGAAAGTTTATTGAGTGTTTCCTAATAATATTACCTAGAGGAAGCATATATAAGGAGAATAGAATTGGTCCAAGCACTGAGCCTTGTGGAACGCCATGGTTAACTTTAGCGTACTTGGAGGATTTGTCATTAACATTAACAAATTGAGATCGATCAGAGAAATAGGACTTAAACCAGCTCAGTGCGATTCCTGTAATACCAGCTAAGTGTTCCAGTCTCTGTAACAGGATGGTATGGTCAATAGTGTCAAAGGCAGCACTAAGATCTAGTAAGACAAGTATGGAAACAAGTCCTTTGTCTGAAGCAATTAGAAGGTCGTTAGTAATTTTCACCAGTGCCGTCTCTGTGCTATGATGCTTTCTAAATCCTGACTGAAAGTCCTCAAATACACTATTGCTATGTAGGAAATCACATAACTGATTAGCAACTACCTTCTCAAGGATTTTGGAGAGGAAGGGAAGATTAGATATTGGTCTATAGTTAGCCAAGACCTCAGGATCGAGGGTGGGTTTTTTCAGAATAGGTTTAATCACAGCTACTTTAAATGACTGTGGTACATAACCTGTTAATAAGGACATATTAATCATATCTAATAATGAAATGTTAACCAGTGGTAGCGCTTCTTTAAGTAACCTCGTTGGGATGGGGTCTAAGAGACAGGTAGATGGCTTAGCTGAAGAGACTCTTAGCATTAATTGTTGAAGGTTTATAGGGTAAAAGCAGTCTAAGTATATGTCAGGTCTTGTTGTTCCTTCTAGCAGTCCTGCATTTGAAAGTGAACTGTTAGAAGTTGAGGGCAAGAGGTGATTAATTTTATCTCTAATTGTTATAATTTTATCATCAAAGAAGCTCATGAAGTCGTCACTACTCAGAGCTATAGGAATAGATGGCTCAGTAGAGCTGTGACTGTCTGTCAGCCTGGCTACAGTGCTGAAAAGAAACCTTGGGTTGTTCTTATTTTCTTCTATTATTGATGAGTAATAGTCTGATCTGGCATCTAAAGCGCTTACTTGGCGGGCGGACGTTCCTGGCTTACGAGGTTCAAGGTGAAGCGGCTGGCAGCTAGGCAGACCGACGGCGAGACCTGCCTCGGTGCCGCTCTGACTGCTAGGCTCTTGTTCCCGATGCCTCCTGCCAGGACTGCGCCCGCCTACCATCTAAAGAGCATATTCGGCAGGCGGACGTTGTCCTGGCGTACGAGGTTGAGGGTAGGGGATGGCAGCCCTAGAGTTAGTTAACGAGGATGTCTTCGGCGGGCACGAGTCCTCTGACTCGTCTCCCACCACGACGACTCTCCACCGGCTGCCCCCCCTCCCCCCTGGGAGAATTGGGACACAGAGACGGAGACACCTTTCTTTTACGGCTCTCCCAGTCTGCCGAACGGCCAGGGGCACCGCCCTCAGCGGGTTTTTCCCCTCTGCCACATGCGGCTCCACCCTCCACCACTAAGGCCCTCTTCCTGGACCTGCCAGACATCCTAAAGAGCGCAACGGACCTGAGAGGCCCTCTCAAGGCCTTTTGAGTGGGGACGTTTATGTCCAGGAGCCGCCGTCTATGCGGGCTCCACTCTAGCCGCGCTTCACGGAGCTTCAGCCATTTGTGGAGGAAGCTCTCTCCCAGCCTGGGAAACTGAAGGCTCCGGTTTCTCGCTACGCCACGTTCACTCGGGTTCAAGGCGACACCGAAGCGGGATTCCCTTCGGTCCCTCCCCTGGAGCAGAGCCTGGCATCCGAGGTCCACTTTCTTCGGCCACCGGAAGCCCATGCCACCCTCCCCACAGGATCAGGTTTGCGTACAGGTCACTGATCGGTCTCACCAATGTGCGGCCCAGGGCCTCGCGGCGCAAAATAACATAGCTTTCCTAGCCTCCGCTGTGGCCACCACTCCGGAGGCTCTTCCCCCCAAGTTGGTCTCAGAGATAGGCAAAGCTGTGACCGCCATCCTCACCCTGACCATGATGTCTACGGTGGCGTTGTCGAGAATCATGGCGTGGCAGACTGGTCCAGCAAAACATATGGCTCCACATGTCTCAGCTACCTGGAGATCAGACACTAGCTTCTGTACGGCCCCATAGCTTCCGACGGACTGTTTGGGCCCTGTTTACAGATGGCCACGACTCACCTACTCCAGGTGGTCAAAGAGACAGAGTACCTACGGCGGCTCCCCCACAGCAGCACCGTTGGCAGGGGAAGCGCCCTGCAGCCTGTGGCGGCTTCGACCTCCGCTCCCCCGCCCGCCCCGTCTCCGCTGCGGCAGCCAGCCCCACCATACCGGCGCGCTTCACTGGGGCGGCTCCCACCTGGTCTAACCCGCCCCCCCGAGCCACCCAGCAAGCAGCAGCAGCGACGACGGTGGCGACGACGGTGGCGACGACGGTGGCGACGACGGTGGCGACGACGGTGGCGACGACGGTGGCGACGACGGTGGCGACGACGGTGGCGACGACGGTGGCGACGACGGTGGCGACGACGGTGGCGACGACGGTGGCGACGACGGTGGCGACGACGGTGGCGACGACGGTGGCGACGACGGGGCGCGGCTGTCCTTCCACCGTTGAGAATGGGAAACACAACGGCCCTTTTAAGGGCCACTCCCATCCATCTAAAGAGCAGTTTCCCCTCAACCTCACAGTCCTTGTTTCCACTAAACATTGCGCTGACAACATGACAGCCGTTCCCCACACAAGCGTTCACCATGCTTAAAGCGGGAGCGAGCGCCCACTCACGAGTAGCGGTGCCCCTCACACACCTTTCTTTCCTCTGCTAAGCTGTCGAGAGGAAGGCAATGGCTCAGTGGCCGCTCCTGCCCCATACAGCAGTGACCGGCCACTGCTCGCCTCTGCTCACAGAGCCCCGCCGCTGTCTTCCTACGCTGGCAGCGGGAGCGAACGCCCACCCACGATTAGCGGCGCCGCTCACACAGCGACCGGCCCTTTTGACAGAGCCCTACCTTGGGCTGGGCGGCACGATCACACATCCCGCCCAGCGGCGAAATGGGCTCTACATTCCCTGCTGACCATGTCCACATGCAATACACAGACATGCGCGCACCCGCTTGCAGAGCGCAGCACGGCATGGATAAATCTGACACACATGGACACATAGATGTCAAAACTGATAACGCAGGGCTATACACTCCAGTTCGCCTCCCCCCCCGCCTCGCTTCGCGGGCGTGTTGGAGACAACCGTGTCATACAACCGTGAGATAGACGCCATGCTACATTTGCAAACATTGGGCTTCGCCATAAACAGGAAAAAGAGCTCACTGGTCCCCGCACAATGGATAGTTTACCTGGGAGTGGTCATAAACTCGATTGTTATGAGAGCCAAGCTGTCGACGCCAAGGCAAGACGCACTAGCCTCCCTATTGTCACGCATCACGCCACACGCGACAGTATCAGCGCTGTCAGTGATGCGTCTGTTGGGCATGATATCTGCGGCTCATGTGGTGGTCCCCCTAGGTCTCCTCCACATGAGGAAAATCCAGAGCTGGTTCCATCATCAGCGCCTCGATCCCAAATGCCACAAGTGGCGAATGCTAACCATCCCTCCTTCTCTCCAGTCAGACCTGACATATTGGGGAAAACTCCGGACCCTGTCAGCCGGGGTTCCCCTAGGCAAAGTGACGTCATACGTGACAGTGTACACAGACGTGTCCCTTCTGGCTGGGGAGGAATGTGCGAATCTCAGGTGGTGGGAGGTATCCACGGTGCTGAAAGTTTTGAAACACTTCCCCCCAGTGATAGCGGGGAAACATGTTGTCGTGCGGACAGACAATGTTCCAGCAGCGGCATTCATAAACCGACAGGGTGGTGTACGCTCAGCTCAGCTATTGGAAATAGCCAGGTGCCTCCAGCAATCTACTGTCCCTCAAAGCGGTCTACATACCCGGGCAGCGGACCTAATGTCGAGAGGGGGGGCCCTCTCACAACGAGTGGAAATTGAATCCCACTATTGTTCAGGAACTATGGAGCAGGTTCGGGGAAGCGGAGGTGGACCTGTTTTCTTCACGAGAAAACACACAGTGCGCACTGTGGTTTTCCGTGGGCTCACGGGACAACCCACCCCTTGGCGTAGACGCCTTCTCTCGCCACCCCTGGCCCAGAACCCTCCTATACGCTTTCCCCCCGGTTCCTCTAATCCTTCGCCTCTTGAAACGCGTCAGGGAGGAGAACCTGCCAGTCATCTTAGTGGCACCGGAGCGCACGAGCACATACTGGTTCCCGACGCTGGTGCAACTGCTAGCGCTCCCCCCGCCTCACGGCAATGACGAGGAGGAATCTTTTCACCGTCTGTGCCCAGTGCACGCGTTATCACAATACGTTTTACGCACAGCGGGCATCAGAAAAACACAGCAGCTGTACATTATAGGGAAGACTCCCAAGGGATGGCCCTTTCAAAACAGCGCTTGTCTCACTGGATGTGCAAAGCTATCACCCAGGCTTATGGCGCAAAAGGGGCGGAGCCCCCCAGGGCATCAGACCTCACTCTACAAGGGCACAGTCGGCATCTGCAGCTCTGTTCAGAGGTGTGACTGTGGCCGATATCTGCACAGCAGCTTCCTGGGCATCTCCATGCCCTTTCATCCGCTTCTATTACGCGACATGTCTGAGCCCTCTATGACCCATTCGGTATTATCCACAGTCAACGGCAAATAACGCGTCATTGCGAGTGTGTCTATCGGCTGCCTCGCGTGTCCCATAACGTATCAATTTCTCTTGATCATGCACGCCTGCAATCGCAGTAATTATATGCGCTGTTGCATGTGTTTTCACCGCTGTTCCCTGACTACATCAGCTTCGCCCTAACCCAATAGCGACAGCTCTTACAGGACGAAGCCTATACAAAATAGAACGATAGTTACGTTATTGCAACTCCAGATTCTATGAGTATAGGCGAAGCCCTCTAAGATTTGGGCCACCTGCTCCAGTAACATTAGCTGAAGAGAAAGATGATGTTTGGGAGATGAACTACATGTCCACTCTGTTTATATACAGCATCTGTGGACGTAGGAGAGGCCCGTGCTGGACGCAAGGACGGGAAAGAAAATCTTCACAACTGCGCATGCGCGAAGGGATAAACCTAATAGTGACAGCTCTTGGAGGGCTTCGCCTATACTCATAGAATCTGGAGTTACAATAATGTAACTATTGTTCTCGCGAGAGCACAATTTGAATTTGCTCACTAACTATGTACCTTGAAGTATCCACCATTTGACTCCACTTTTATCACATATTTCATAATAATAATAATAATATGTTTATTTGATATAGCTCCTTCTACAGTCAAAGTCACAAAGTGCTTAATAATGATGATAAATAAAGTTAAAATACAGTAAGACCCAAACAAAAAGTGAGAAAGCAAAAAAAGAAATAAAATACTAATGGAAATAAAAGATTTAAGACTTAAAAACCCAAATGAGACAAAGGTGGGTTTAAAGAAGTGAGTCTTCAGCTGCTTTTTAAAAGAATCAACAGAGACAGCAGAATGTAAGACAATCTGAAGGGCGATCCACAGAGTCGAACCACCACTTCAAAGGAACTCCCCTTTAGTTTTTAAACAACTGCATGGGACCACCAGTAATCCCTGGTTAGAAGACCTGAGTGACCTGTTAGTAATGTATGGATGGGGCAGGTCAGAGGTATAAACAAGTGCCTGACCATGCAAGGCTTTATCTGTCAGAACAAAAACTTTAAATTGGATCCTGAACTTGATAGGAAGACAATGTAACGTGAATAAAATGATAGTGATGTTTGACGTCCTGCTGGACCTGGTCAGCAGCCTTGCAGCAGTGTTCTAGACCAGTTGTAAACGGTCCTGGGACGACTTGCTGATGCAGCTGAAAATGGAGTTGCAGTAATCAAGCCGGGATGATATAAAACCATGAATGATCATCTCAAACTCAGATTGTGAAACAACAGCTCTAAGTTTGGCAATGTTTCTCAATTGAAAGATACATGTACAGGTCAGTCATTTGATATGTTGATCAAAATACATATTATGATCAAATATAACACCAAGATTTCTGAGTTTGGACTGTACAGTTGAAGAAAGGAACCAACATCATCATCATCTAGCGGTGCCTGTACTCGGCTCGCAGTCACCTATTGGCGGCTAAACAACTGCCACTGGTAGCTGGCGTCCCAGAGCTCTGTAGCAGCTAAATACAACCAGCAACTGCCGCTCTGATTTTATCCTTATATGGCACTATAGACTGTTCACGTTACAGGGCTTTACTTGGTTTAAAATACTTATATTTTAGGTACATAATAAATAAACTCTGTGTTTGGTAGATTATTTCTCTGTGGTGACAATGCTTTTTGGAAATAAATCTTATACCTTATACCGTTGGAAAGCCTGTTTAGTTCCCTTTCAAATGGTGCCCCATTTGTAAGGAACATGCATTTGTGGGATGAGCAGCAGCGCTGAGTATGTGGGTTGCGCCCATGAAAAATTTGCCAAATCTTCTCTGCCAATGCCAAACCGCTTATTTTGCAATTGACTCGTTTGGCAGATTAGATGATTGAAGTTTGAAGAAACAAGACATATTGGCAATTTAACAATGTATTCATTTAAGGAGCCTCAGTAGCATGTGGAAGAACACACACAGCCACAACAGCCTGGAACCTCCTCCTCATGTGGTCACCAGCCTGGTCACACTGCTGTGGGATGGCAACCCATATTTCAAGCAGCATTTGTCGCAAGTCAGCCAACGTGGTTGTGTTGGTCACTCTGGCACGAACAGCACGCCCAAGCTGATCCCACAAGTGTTCAATGGGGTCGAGGTCAGGACTGCTGGCAGGCCATTCCATCCTCTCCACTCCCACATTCTGGAGGTAGTCTCTGTGGGGGCGAGTGTTGTCATCTTGGAGGATAGAGTTCGGTCCCAGACTGTGGAGATATTGGATTGCTACTGGTTGCAGAATCTCATCTCTATATCTCTCTGCATTGAGATTGCCTCCAATGATGACAAGCCTTGTTTTTCCAGTGAGGGAGATGCCGCCCCATGCCATCACACTGCCTCCACCAAAAGGTGTTACTCTATTGGTGAAGCAATCAGCATAGCGTTTTCTGCGTCTTCTCCACACTTTGACCCTACGATCCAACTGCCGTAGGCAGAATCTGGACTCATCACTGAACATAACGTTCCTCCACATGTTCAGGTTCCAGTGCACGTGTTGCCGACACCAGCGCAAACGGGCCTGACGGTGAAAGGCAGAGAAGATTTGGCAAATTTTTCATGGGCGCAACCCACATACTCATCCCACAAATGCATGTTCCTTACAAATGGGGCACCATTTGAAAGGGAACTAAACAGGCTTTCCAACGGTATAAGATTTATTGCCAAAAAGCATTGTTACCACAGAGAAATAATCTACCAAACACAAATTTCCTTACTTTTTGTGCTAAGTTTATATGATCTAGGCTCTTGGTAAAGTATGATCACTTTGAGGGGGGATACATTTTGTCCCCACCGGGGATACAAATAATCGCATCCCTGCCTACATTGAACCTCCAGAAATTTGACCTGAAATCCCTGATTTGTAATTGTTGTGACTGACTGAAGGACTTCCTTCACTATACTCTTTCATTACATGATATTCAAATGCACTTATTAAATATATTTTGCCTTTTTCTTTCTTTTTTTACCTCTAAAAAATACCAGTCTATATGAGGCCACACAAGCATATATTGAGCCACCATTGCTTGTCTAACATCACTAGACAAGCGTTTTACTTACCTCTGAGAGAGAAAATGGGCTGGTCAAGGAATTGATTGAAGAATTTAGTCTTCAGATAGAAGTTTTCAAGACCAGCAGAAAGTTGTGTCCTTAGCAGCGTACCATTGCTTCAGAACTAAACCGCAATCAATAATCAGAATGGCCCAGTCCGTGAATTTTACAAGTCAGGATCTCATTTTCCCAACTCCAAATAAAAGCAATATAAGTAAACGCCCCCCTGGGGATGTTCGTGCCTATTGATTTAGAAAGAGCAACATAGATGCCACATAGAACATGTGTTTTGTGTTTTATTGTTTAGAGTGTTTGAACAACACGTTGACACCAGAAAGAAAAAAACAAATGTCATATCACCACCGGAAGCACAGCACAGGTGTCGTATTCACAGACATCAATTTGATGTTGCTCCAAAACTGGAAATAGTTGCCCAAAAAGGTTTCAGAAGACTAAAAATAAGGATGCAGGATTACAATAGTTTCCCTTTACTTTTTTTCCTTTGTGTAATAGAAGGCTATGTTGTATTTCATAATTTTCCTCCTGTATGTCTTGATTCGTGTAGGAAAACCAAAGCCATGGCACACCCTCGTCATTGGACAGTGGGAGCTACTCAGCGACCGGCAGCGTCCAGCTCCAACCCGCAGGTACCCTGGTTTCCTTGCTTAGGCGAGGCCTTAGCTGGCCAAAGCGTGCTAGCCGGGCTGTGTGTGTGTTGCCTCGACAGCTGTTGGGAAGTGTGTGTGAGTCTTTCACAGCTGTGGGGTCCCACGTCAGAAGCTATTCATATAACTATGAGTTCCTGTATGAGCTGCTGAGCCTGGGTTGTCCTCTGCTCTGCATGATGCATGAGGTGCTGAGACAGATCTACCAGGAGCCTCAGCTGGCCCAGCAGCAGCTCATCGGCCACCAGCTCACATAGAAAGGGGAGTAACAAGGGGCTTGTCTGGGCCAGTTGACCTGACCTGGTAATTTTGGCTGGCCCAGCAGCAGCTCATCGGCCACCAGCTCACATAGAAAGGGGAGTAACAAGGGGCTTGTCTGGGCCAGTTGACCTGATAGGAACCCATGGATTTTGTGCTCTTGTACTGCCCAAAATGGTAATTAGTAATATATTAATTAATATATTAATATTGTGCCCTGCTGAATGCATCGCTGACTCAGGCTTGTTCCATGCTGCTTAGACTGTAAGCATCACCCAAAGGTGCTATTAATGACATATACATCACACAGCTGTCACTAGATGATATAACAGATAGTTATTTTTAACCTCATGAAATCTGTTCCAATCATTTAAATCAGTGATCTTGTCTGTTAAACCCTTTCTATTATGCACTTCAACCACACTTTGAAGTATCTAAAATAATCTGTTTTGATAATGCACCAAGGCCATTTATTTGGAGTGTAACCTGGAACATGCCCCGGACCCCCTGACTCTAACCTTAAAGCCATCTGGACAGTGAGTTGTTGTTTTTTTTTCATTGAACCAGAATTATGTCAGTGGGTTTTGACATTACTTTGACTCTGCATATTGACTGCATACACCTTAACTCTATAACCACAGAGATGTGCAATGGAAATGCCAAAACAGTATTATAATATTTTTATATAATTTCCAGAAACACATCATTAAAATATTTTTTTTATTTGTGGTAGGTAGTATTTATCTTTGCTATGTATTTTGTTAAATATAATTGACTGATTTCACTATATTGGGGGCTCATTGTTTATGGTTTTCATTTTACAGGAAAGGAAATGGCAATTTATTTTGAATATATCAAAAACTGTGAAATGACATCACTAATACAAAAGTCTGGGTGAAAATCAAATGATATAATACTGGATTACAAAAGTAAATGTTTAACCATTCAATCATTCAACCATTTCTTCCCACTTTGAAATTCTGCACAAAATCAGCAACTAATTTTTTTTTATTTGTTTCTTTGTTTAACCGAAAGACTTATTCAGTTTTCCCGTATTTTCCTAAAAATTTTCATTTTTTTTATAAAGAAAGTCAACAGCTTTTCGATGCATTGGGTTGTAAAATCAATTTGAAAGTCAGTTTAGATATGTGCCTTTTTTCTCTTTGAAAATCAGTACAAGACAAAAACAATGAGCCTCAACTATAATCCTTCAAGGCTGTTTTTTTCTTCTTTTTTTCCTCAGGAGTGAACATATTTGCTTTAAAAAAAAAAAAAAAGCCACAAAAGACTATATATTCCTGACTGAGTGAAAAGATTTTGCTTTATTTTTTATTTTTTTATTTTTTTTAGTGCTATCAAACGATTACAATATTTTATTGCGATTAATCACATTAATGTCATAGTTAACTTGCAATTAATCACAAGTAATCACACATTTTTATCTATTCTAAATGTTCTTTTTGTCCCATTATTTTTTCACATTTTAATGCTCTTATCAACATGGAAAAGTGGATTGGCTTGCTTTGTGCAAATGTTTTTTTATTGAAAACAACATTGGCATATAGTATATACGAGGGGGCAGAGAATTGGCATCAGCTGTGTGCTTGGCCATCAAGTGGTATTTCAGACTGGATGTGCTGTGATGATAGCTCAGTTCACAACGACAAAAACACACAGATCACTTTGGTCTTGTCAATGGAACCATTTGGCAAATTTTTAAAAGTAAACTTTCCATTCAGAATCTTATTGGCATCCATTTTGGCGTCTCGTGCTCGCCATCTACTCAAAACGTAACGCTAGCCTACTACTCTTTGGCTGGCTCGCAAGCCCAAACAAGTGTGTGCCTGTTGTTTTGTTTCCAGTCTAGCTAGATCCAGTGTTGTGTTTTAGTTTGCTAGTTGTTGCAACAGCATGTGAAAAAAAACTACAAAGTTTGCTAGGCCAAAAATAACATAATGTCACAATAAAAACAATTACGCTGTTAAAATGGGTTTGCGTTAACGCCGTTAATAACCCGTTTAACAGACAGCACTACTTTTTTTTATTTTGTAATTTTTTTATTTTGTAGATGCATATTCTATGTTGTATACTATGCCTGAAGTGAATTTATCATTTGCTTTAATTGTGCAGAATTAGGGGTCAATTCTTAAATCGCACTGTTGAAGCACTGACCTGTTTTGGGGCACTCATATTTGAATGTAATGTATCACAGTGTTATTGTGATTTCCAATCCAATTTCCAACAGTATGTTTTCTTGTAATTCTAAGCACTCAGTGTTTTCTTTCCATCTTCCATTTTCCTTTTTTTCCCCTCCCATATCTATTTTTTTCCTCAAATGAATTTTTCTGTGTTTTGTTCACTTCATTTTGTTCAGTCTGTTTCAAGTTTCCAATGCTGCACCCTCTGATTGACTGATTTCTGTCAGCGGGGAAGGTGATGATTGGCTGGCTTTGGTCATAAGATATTTTTGTGTTGCTTTTGCGTTGGCTGCCCCTGTAGCCTTTCACCTAACCCAGATTAACCAATCACAAACCAGCACGATTCCAGAGTATGGCATGCAGTAGTCGATAAAGGTGTTATGTGTAACATCGTAATATATTAAATGGAATTATAAATTATATATTATACGTTGATTAAATTACAAGAAACAAATTGCATCACTTCTAGTTCACCCTTACATAGTGACATTCGTACCTTTTAGCTCTTGAGTTTCTCAAAAATAAGACCATATGCCCTTTAAAGGTTGTGAAACATCTTCAAGACATTAGCATGTTAGCATTGTCATTGTGAGGATCTTAGCATGCTGATGTTAGCAATACAGCCTCACAGTGCTGCTAGCATGACTGTTGTCTCTTGTATTTTTATAATGTTTTCCTTCCTGGTCCTAGCATTTATGCAAAGTTTGCACAAGTATACAATATGTGTTGTTGGACAACAGTGGAGCTCTATGACACTGAGGAATAAGCTATATCAGGCTTCAGCTAATAACAATACCTGTTAGTAGGATTGTTTTTTGTTGGTCTTTTCATGGGATTGGCTGACAATAAGGAAAGTATATAATATAGCTAGGCTTATACTTTAAAGCCTTTATTGTAACAAAGTTTGAATTGTTTAGCTTGCCATGAAAGATCAGCGCCCAGTGTCATAAATCAGATCATAAGCAGATTTCTAAGTCAGACCTGGTCGCACACAGCAAAACCAAGTGGAGAGGTTGTTGGAAGCTTGTGTTGATGGTTAATTGATGCACACATAGCACCTTATGGTTGGTTGGTTTGTCACTTAGTCGTTCTGTTAGTTTGGTGTCATATCATCCAACCTAACCTCACACTGTTATGTTGTGTTGTGTTCCTCCCTAACACATCTCAATGCCCCTGGATTTATTTTCCTCTCTCTGATGTATCATCAGCAGCAGCCTCCCCCTTTTGTCAGGCCATTTGAAAGTAACAAATGTGTCCACCTGTATGTGGTCTGTCTGTGGCTCTGTTACAGAAGGATGCCTCCCCCCCTCCGAGCCCCTTTCCAGATCTCTCTCCTGTACCTCCTAGACGTTGCTGTATGTTTAGTAGTTGTGTTTCTAATAAGTCTCGGAGCAGCCTGCAAGCGTTGTTGTTTTTTCTTCAACATTGTATTGATAATTACTGTAAAATTGCTTAATTTATGATTATTTATAAGCTGGAAAAAAATAAATCAAAATTGATTTCATAAAAAAATGCTTCGTGGTTTGTTGTCAATTAGTTGAATGATTCCAAGAAACCGAAACTTAGACACGATAGGTCAATTTTCAGTATATTTCCATATCTTTTAACCACAATATTAACAACTTCATCAAAAAGAAATTTCTTTTTCTACCTGTGCTGTTGTCATAACATCACCCACATAAATCATGGTCACAATCACAGCTTTTGTTAACTCAGCAAATAACGTGCTTTGTAACAACTGATCAAAAACTAAACCTTTAGTTTGCAGCGGAGGAGGCATGGAGTTTGTTATCAGGGCCTGAGCACCGACAATGTAGGTCAGCGTAGGCCATATTGAAATTGGTCTGTTTATTAGGGCCCGAGCACTGATAACATTGGAGGCAAAGGCCCTATTGAATTCGTTATGTTTATTATTATTGGGGACAGAGCATTAAAGTGCCAGGGCCCACTCAATACTGCTTGCAGCTTTAATTATTATTGTTATTCATTTTAATGTAACAGTAGACAAAAGAAACATTAGGCTACATATATGCAAAGGCTTAGCCATATTCAAATAATGTTGAGCAAAGTTAAATTGAACCTTATTGAACTACACTCCAGTCAACCTGAACAGAATTGAAGTGAATCACTTGTCAGTTCCTCCTGTCAGATTCCTCATGGGTTCTGCGCTATCCTTTACTCTGTGTTTGGTATCTATGTTTCATTTGGTAAAGTGTTATTCTCCTGTGGCTGTTCTAAGTCATTCTAACATTTAGTCAAACCAAAGTGAGAACATCAATACGTACGAGTGAAAGAGTCACATTCATAAAAGGTCTCGATATCTATTGGCTGATATCAAACTCCATACAAAGGTTATATCAAGGTATTTCAGTTTCTTTTGCTGTGACCAAGTGGGATCACCTTTGGAAAGATTCTGTACAATTTTGACTTCATTACTCTGTGAGTACTGTTATGAACATGCCATGTATTTGATCAGTGCTTGTGTTGCAGATAGAAATGAATATTTTACTGTGGAGTGTTTCAGATCAGAAACTATATTACATACAAACTATAACATTATTTTCACTAAGTGCTTTTACTATATGAAAAGTACATTACGATATGTTTACTGCCTAACATGAATTTATTTGTTTGGTACCTGGCATGCTACACTGATTGTTAGATTTAGTACACAAGAAGTGCAAAAACAGCTAACCTGTTTTTCTGAAGTAGACTCCCAGTGAGACAATATACATGAAATGACTGAGCGACATGCTAGTAAATGTTCACTGTAACTTAGGTTAGCATTTAGGCAAATCTAGTTAAAAATTAAAGCCCACCTACTGTTTCTTTCTGTTTACAGGTGGGACGTCCAGCTTGCATTCAGAGCTTGATGAAGGTCAGAAAAGAGTTCCTGAAGACACAGAGATGGCTGTTGACGCTCTGGATGCTTCCTGTATAGTCAAACCCACAGCACAAGATATTACAGGGGCCAAGGGCCAAAGCCAGGCCAGTAGTAAAGGTCAGAATCAGTCAATTTTGTCACATGAAATCATACGAGTTCATTCAAGTGAAGCTCCTTCAGTACTGTAAGTGATCTAATTTTTAAGCTCTGGGTAAATACTGTTTCTGGTTCAGTGACCTAAAGAAAGTAAGATACTGTGCTGCACAAATGAGTGTCTCACTGATTGTTATAACTTGAAAATATGATGTTCCCTGAAGGAGAATCTTAAACTGGCTGAACTTTAACAGTGACCCTATACTTGGTAAGTCTGTGTGTTTTGTTTGGAGCCCCTCCCTCCGTAATGTTTGTGAGAACAGGATGCGGCTGACTGTAGGTTTTCTCCCACACTTAGCTGAATGTTTGTTATTTTATCTCAGTAGCAGTTTTCCTGGGCTCAACGGTCTTTCCACACACATGTCTGCACATGCAAGAACAATGCTAACTCAACAGTCATAGATTTTAAAGCTGCTGCATTGCCATGTACTGGTGTATTTAGCTGTTGCATAGTCTCTAGCCTGTTTTTCAGTTTGTGAGACAGTAAACATCAAAAATCATCCATGTGTTCATTCAGACACTGTAATCTCTGGTACTTTGTGCAGTTTAAGATACACTATACTGAGTGATAGTAAGCCACTAGCATTAGTCAAGAAAACATACCAGTTAGTATTAGTTATAAAAATGTATCTTGTTGCACATGTATACAGAAGATGTCCTGTAGATTTGTACGTTAAAAAAAATAAGGTATGGTTTACTCAGTGTAGCTGATGCAGCCGGGTGTTTTGATTTAATTTTTTTAATGTGCGCAGTCTATTCATTTACATTTTTAGCCATGCTAGTGCCGAGGCTTTGGGGATGTTTGTTGGGAGTCAGTCCACTACCATATCTCTCGACTTAAGTGATCCCCTGACTTTTCTCTAGCACCACCATGAAGTTGACAGTGAATGTCAGTTTTGTTCAGACATTCATGTATCCCTCAGAATGAATTGTAACAACTTTTTCGATCCTCTTAACTTTTCATCTAGAGCCATCTTCAGATTAGTCTATAGTTCCACTTCGGGGATTGCTCCGGTGCTGCCAGAAATTCCGCCGGATCACGCTCTCTTTGCCTGGATATCAGTTACCTTCTGCTTTCTTTGTGTTGGAATTTTATACTACAGTGGATTTATGAGGACTATGGTTAACTGCTCCTCAGATCTCTGCAGGGTAGATCCAGACAGCTAGCTAGACTATCTGTCTAATCTGAGTTTTCTGTTGCACGACTAAAACAACTTTTGAACGTACACGTTCCACCAAAACAAGTTCCTTCCCGAGGTTATTTTGCAGCAGTACCGTGGCTCTGTCGGGCGCTTAGTGCTGCCAATGACGATTGTGATTGGTTTAAAGAAATGCCAATAAACTAGAGCGCATTTTTCTCCCATCCCACTAGCCAGACCCTCCTCCGCAGTGCTGTGTAGGAAGGTCTGGCAATGTGAGACTATCCTCAGATCAGTTTGAATTTGTGTTTGCTAATTAGCAAATGCAGCTAACATGCTAAACTAACATTATATCTGCTAAACAGCATTAACATTTTTATTGTGAGCATGTTAGCATGCTGATGTTAGCATTTAGCTCAAAGCACAGATGTGTCTATACATACAGCCTCAGAGCCGCTTGCATGACCATATGGGTTTACTTTGCTTCATATATTTCCCCCTCATTTACTATTGACCTTTACAGCTGCTATACATAATTATTTTGTCATCTTCTATTTTTGAGAGATGATCCTTATTTTGAGATGATGCTAATCACCTGTAATCACTTAATATATGACATGCTGTAAATGTGGAGACCCAGAGCCAACATTATTTCCAGTTATCATGCAGCAGGTCACTTTCTTTTGGTCTCATTTTGTTTTGGCCTCTATTTCCCATCTCTGTAGATTACTGTAACACCAAACAGAGTAATCAATGGAAACGGAAGATCAGAGCAAGTGAGTACCTGAGTTTCACTGTTATACTCATCACATTTGTATATGTGTTTTCGGTGATGTGTACACATTAATACAAGCATGCAGTGTTAAATATCAAAAAACTGTCAGTGGGAAGGTTTCCTAACGGACAAGAAAAGGCACTGAACAGTGACTGTGTCTGACAGATATGAACACTGAATGTAGCATGTACAACACTAGAGGTCAGTATTGTTGTTTTGAGAGCCGTTGCCAAAAAGTCTTTTTTATTTATTTTTGTTTTTTTTTATCAAACTGATTAACAAACGATTTTAATTGGTTTAAAGAAATGGCATCAAACCAGAGCATGTTTTGCTCCCATCCCTGAATTCTATGTGGAGTAGCCAGACCTTCCTTCAGCGCACTTTGGAGGAGGGTATGGCAAAACGAGAGACTCTCTCTATGACTCTAGAGTCGCTACTCCGAAGATAATCACCGTCACTCTCTCGCTCTACCACACACTCCCAAACGCACATACAGTACATGACGGCCCTGCTATTCTCTTAAAGAGATCGACGAACACAGTATAAACTTCAGCCCCTTATGTAGGCTACGGCGAAAGCTCTGCGTGGAGCTTCCGCAGAACCATAAATCACTCTTTACTGCCACCGCTTTACTGCCACCGCTTCGGAAAAGTTAACACTCTCCTTGATTTCAAGTTTATGGAGAAGGAAATGAGTAGGGGCAAATGCAATGCTATCAAGACCCGACGTGGGTCGTTGCGACTTGTAGTTACATTTTTCGAGAGGTGCACGTCAGTCTATGGCATAGGGTCTGGCTTAGGTTCGTGTCTCCACGTACCTACGTACATAGCCACGGCGTAGATTTTACGCAGAAGCATAAATCATCATATTTACACCAATGCTTTTTTACTGTGACAAGTCAATATGTCTTCTGTGAAAAGGCCTATGTTTAGTGACATAGCCTACATCTTAAAGGAACACACCGACTTATTGTGACTTTAGCTTATTCACCGTATCCCCCAGAGTTAGATAAGTCCATACATACCCTTCTCAACTCCGTGCGTGTCGTAACTCTGTCTGACGCCTCCACCGCTAGCCAAGCTTAGCACAGATCTAGCCTACTGCTCCCAATAAGTGACAAGATAATGCCAAAATTTTCCTATTTACATGTTGTGATTTGTATAGTCACAGCATGTACAAATAACAAGGTCACAGCCATCTTCTAACCGTATACAAACTGGGAACTATATTCTCAGAAGGCGAAGCACTGCTACTTTTGCTACTAGGGCGGAGTGATTTGCTCGCAGCACCTGAGAAACCCCGTGGTGAGGAGCAGACAGTAACAATGGTGCTTGTCAGGTGTTGCGCTAATCACTCCGCCCAAGTAGTAGTGCTTCAGCTTCTGAGAATACAGTTCCCAGTGTGTATACGGTTAGAAGATGGCTGTGTCTCATGTGACCTTGTTATTTATACACGCTGTGACTATACAAATCACAACATGTAAATAGGAAAATGTTGGCGTTATTTTGTCACTTATTGGGAGCAGTAGGCTAGATGGAGCCGGTTACCTCCAGGATCTGTGCTAAGCTTGGCTAGCGGTGGGTGTGTCAGACAGAGTTACGACCCGCATGGAGTTGAGAAGGGTATGTATGGACTCTGGGGGATATGGCAAATAAGATAAAGTCCCAATAAGTCGGCGTGTTCCTTTAAGGAGAGTTAGTAATGATGAATCATACTCTCTATTGATTTTTTATTATTTTAGTTTAGAATAAACTATGATAAACAACTGAGCTTTCGCAAAGTTTTTAAAATGATGTTACTGTTACTATTCAAAATGAAAATTTGTAGTATTATATTTTAAAATCATTTAGATAAGTTTTCAATTAAATTGTATTTATAGTATCAAATCATAACAAGAGTTATCTCAGGACACTTTACAGATAGAGTAGGTATAGACCACACTCTATAATTTACAAAGACCCAACAATTCCAGTAATTCCCCAAGAGGAAGCATTCAGTGTGACAGTGGCGAGGAAAAACTCCCTTTTAGGAAGAAACCTCGGACAGACCCAGGCTCTTGGTAGGTGGTGTCTGGCGGAGCCGGTTGGGGGGTGTGATGAACAGTGGCTATAACAGTCACAATAAAGATAATGAAACAGTGACTGGAAATAGTAGTCATAGTAGTTCATGGCATAGCGGGGCACTGCAGGGCGTTATAGGATGTTGCATGGCACAGCAGAGCATAGCAGGACGTAGCAGCAGGATACAGCAGGGCACTACAGGGCACTGCGGGGCACCGCAGATCGTAGCAGGGAGCAGCACGACATAGCAGGGAGTGCAGCAGAACCACAGCGACAGCTGGAACCATGATGTTGGTGCCATCCTAATCCAAGGATTTCATCCTGGGTGAAAAAAAACCCATAAGGACTCCGGGGAGCAAGCTCCCCAGAGCTAGGTTAGTAACCAGCATTTCTGGGACAGAGAAGCAGGTGGGCCGGGATAGGCGGGCGCTACAACTCCTCACTCCCTAACCATAAGCTTTATCAAAGAGGAGAGTCTTAAGGTTTTTCTTAAATGTGGTGACAGTGTCTGCCTCCTGAACCCAGACTGGGAGCTGGTTCCACAGGAAAGGAGCCTGATAGCTGAAGGCCACAAGGAGCCTGATAGCTGAAGGCCACAAGTAACTCTGCATTCTGGGAGCACAGTGCTCTAGTGGGACACTGGTGATGGTGCTTGACCATTTAGAGCTTTATAGGTCAGGAGAAGTATTTTATATTCAATCCTGGAGGAAGCCAGGAAGCCAATGCAGAGAAGCTAATACAGGAGAAATATGATCCCTTTTCTTAGTTCTTGTCAGAACATGCGCTGCAGCATTCTGGATCAGCTGGAGAGTCTTAAGGGACTTATTTGAGCAACCTGATAGTAAGGAATTACAGTAGTCCAGCCTGGAAGTAACGAATGCATGGACTAGTTTTTCAGCATCGTTCTGAGACAGGATGTTCCTAATTTTGGCAATGTTACGAAGATGAAAAAAGGCTGTTCTTGAGGTTTGTTTTGAGTGGCCGTTGAAGGATATATCCTGATCAAAAATAACTCCTAGATTTCTGACAGTAGTGGTGGAGGCCAGGGCAATACCATCCAGAGTAACTATATCTTTAGATAATAAGTTTGGGATTTGTTGAGATCCCAGCACAATAACTTCAGTTTTGTTTGAGTTTAGCATCAGAAAATTGTGGGTCATCCAGGATTTTAAATCTTTAATGCATGCTTGAAGTTTAGTTAACTGACTGGTTTCGTCTGGCTTGATTGATAAGTATAATTGGGTGTCATCCACATAACAGTGAAAGTTAATTGAGTGTTTTCTAATAATATTGCCTAGAGGAAGCATATATCAGGAGAATAGAATTGGTCAAAGCACTGAGCCTTGTGGAACGCCATGGTTAACTTTAGCGTACTTGGAGGATTTATTGTTAACATTAACAAATTGAGATTGATCAGAGAAATAGGACCTAAACCATCTTAGTGCAATTCCTTTAATGCCAACTAAATGTTCCAGTCTCTGTAACAGGATGGTATGGTCAGTAGTGTCGAATGCAGCACTAAGATCTAATAAGACAAGTATGGAGACAAGGCCTTTGTCAGCAGCAGTTAGAAGGTTGTTTGTAATTTTCACCAGTGCCGTCTCTATGCTATGATGCATTCTAAATCCTGACTGAAAGTCCTCAAATAAACTATTTCTATGTAGAAAATCACATAACTGATTAGTGACTACCTTCCCAAGGATCTTGGAGAGAAAGGGGAGATTAGATATAGGTCTATAGTTGGCTTAAACCTCAGGATCGAGAGTGTTCTAGTAATGAATCATATCTAGTAATGAAATGTTAACCATGGATAACGCTTCTTTGATAAAATTACATTACATTCATTTGGCAGACACAGTTGTTGAAAGTTACTTACAATAAGCTCTCCCAAACAAACAACTAAGAGTGTACTTTCTGCCCTAATACAGCCTTCCCTCTGATCTTCATCAAGCACTTCCAGAAAAGCTGGCCTCCGGACAAAGAGGGACCAGAGACTGTCCCTGAAGCGGACTCTGACTTTGAAGAGATCACAGGAAAAGAAACTGTATGTTACATGGAATTTATTCTAGATTTACTAGAAGCACTTAACATGAAGTGTATATGTACTTTTAGAACAGTCTTATCAATGTCTTCTGCATAGTTCATTGACACTGCATAGATCTTTTTAATTACCCTGTGTTGGCAGACTTTTTGTGCACTCACAAGATTCCTGTTTTCTCAGAACTCTGACGGCAGTTCCAAGACATCAGCGGAGAAGAGCGAAGAGCACTCAGCTACAATAAAGACAGTCTGCAACTTGTCCACCCCAAAAAAACGCTTGATGTTATCTCTTTCTGAAAAAGAGAAGCTTCTGAACTGGGACCTTCTGGTCACACCAGAGGAAACTCCGATTAACACAAACACCAAAAACAAACATCAACATAAAGACAAGGTGAAGTTAGTAATGTATTAAGGCTATATTAATGGTTATAAAGAAGAATAGGCCTGCATATTTTTTTTCTGCTCTTTATCTCTCACTACTCCTTCTAGTATAACACAGTGGTCCAAAGACAGTGATGTGAGCAAGATAAGAGGAGTTAATTCCACATTATGTAAACCACATTTTTCCTGTCCTCTGATATTTTATCAGGTACAGGCAGAGACAGAAGCAGATAAGCTTCAGACAGACTGGTGCCAGAACGTGGAACCATCTCAGAGCCAAACCTCTGCCTCGTCCCCCTCAGCCTTTCAGCTTATAGCAAACGCCTTCAGAAGGACATTTAGTGTGACCAATACCTCCAGCAGGTCCAACACTGCAGTCACAATGTTTGTATAAAATACTGTTCATAGTTTATTTTAAGCACCACATTAAAGCTCCTTTTTTTTGTAACACTTCAAACGTCTTATCAGTCTAAACTGCCTCTCTTGCAATTCATTTCTGGATTTAATTCAAATTGAAGGTACATTATGATATGTCTTTTGCTTTACAAGGAGGATCAAACGTGACGGTCCCTGCAAACAGAGGCCCATGTCAGAAGGAGCGTTGAGCTCTAGCTCCCTCTTAAGCACCATGGGTCCAGAGCCATCCAGAGATGAGAAGAAAGCTGGCAAGCATGAAACTCGGGGGGCATCTGCAGGGGCCAATCCATGGGGGGCCGGGCGAGACCTTCCCTCTCTGTTACAGCAGGTTTCCTTAAAGGGCTCTAGTCACTCTGGAGGGGTGTTCACTGACGACATTGCCTCGTTGCCAGGCAAGAGGGTGAATTTGTTCTCATCCCTGAGCCTCAGAAAAAGGGAGGAGTCAGAGAGTAAGGGGCAGGACCAGGATGTGCAAAAGATACTCATCAACCTCAGAACCAAAGGTTAGTGCAGTGATTCCCAAATGTTTTGGCACATGATCTCATAGACGCCTGAGCAATAGAGCAAGTGGAGCAAATGTATCCCCATTATTCAATTATTTGAAGCAGTGGTAATTTTCTACCTCACTTTTTGCCTTTTTAAAAATAAATTTGCAGTATTCGCAAAGGAGCCGAATCAAAGAGTCAGCTCTTTGAAGTGTAACTTGGCTATTAATATTTTTGCATTAGTCCTGTTGATTTTATTATTTGGGATCTAATCGAGATTAATATAGGTGGCTGTTCCTTGATAAAAGGTTAGATGGTGTGAAAATGCAGGAAATTTGTTTTAAATTACAAAAAACCCAGATATATTGGCACCTTGGGAGCAGTACAACAAATTGTAAACACAACACTGATATATAAACACCTTATAATATTATTATGGAAAACGTGTTGCAATCAACACTTGATTATTAAAACACTCGAAATTATAACATAACAAAAGTATTTGTTTGTTTTTTGCATGTTTTTGGGTGACCAGGGGTCCGTTTCAGGTAGGAGGTTCAACAAACTCTGAGTCTGAGCCTGATCTCTGAGTTGATTGAGCCTGAGATGGGAAACTCTGAGTTTTCGGTTTCACAACGGCTGATTCGAGTTGGTTCAATCAACTCGGAGTAGGTTGACTCAGAGTTACGCGCGTGCACCAAAGACAGCATGAATGGAGCCATGATACTACGATTCACCATGGTAACAACCACAAACAAACGGGTCGGCGGAAATACTCATGCGCACATACAGCGAGTTTGAACATGTATTTTGTTAAAAAAGCAACACAGCGGCTGCTGCAAAGAGAGAGAAATTGCGCTGGAGAAAATTGGTGCTAGAGTAAATGCTTATATTCCAATATGATGTATATCATATTTAATCATAAGCTAATATTAGGCTACTTCAAATCTATTTCAGTTAGGTGCAATACTGCGGGCGAAAAAGTCCTAGGCCTACTAATCCCATTCTGAGGCTGCAGCACCATCATTAACAGAATTATAATTCATAATCTTTCATTTCAAAGGGTTTACATCATTCACCTGCAATGCTGTGGAACTCCTTTTTAATGTCTCTAACTGGTCTGTGTCCAGGGAACACTACAAATGTTTAAACTCTTTACTTTCACTGACCCGTAAACGGGACACTCACGCTCAAAGTGGACGCTGCTTAAACTTTGTTATAAATTTGACGCATTAAATCTTCAACATATATGGTCATGCAGCACATCTATTGAAAGCTTAGACTGTCAGGATTTAATTAAGCCCAAACACAAAGCATGAGATGATTTATAGCAGTTATACAACGTTTCAGAGCGATCTCTTCTGACGCGCTTTATTAAAATTATTATTATCACCAAGGTTGTAGAAACAACTGTAATGCAAGAATGTGCTGGGATATAGAGCATGTCCACGATGGGTGACGGTAGTGATATGAGGACGGATAAGGTTATGTAGCTTACATAGCCTAACTGATAGACTGGGAAGAAAAACCATAGCGTTCAAATAGGAAGTTATCTGGAAATTAAAATGCGTCAATATCATCTTCCGACATATGTTTAACTCCCTGCCATACAGCGTCTTCATCAACGGATCGTCGATAAAAGGAAATGTCATGTTTTGAGAAAAAAACAATGTTTTAAAGTCTGCCTAACAGTTAATAAACCAACAATGTTTTATTTTATTCACGCCAATATAACAAACTGCGCTGAAATGCGCCTGATACAGACTGAATGAATGAATGAGGAAATGAAGAGCGCTGTCAGAGGGAGGAGCGTTAATTCTCTTCATACATCCATGGGGAGGAGTCTTCAAGAAACTCGAGGTTTCTTGAAGAAAACCTGCTCCCGACCAGGTTAGGTTCATAGGCTCAGTTACCATAGTAACTGACTCTGAGGTTAAGTTACCTCTCTTTCTGAAACGGAAAACTCAGAGTTTCCCTCATCTCAGGCTTAACAAACTCAGAGTTTCCACTAATCCTCCTACCTGAAACGGACCTCTGGTGAGTGTAAATTGAACATGAACTCCTGAGGGAAATATCTTCTTTTTTAACTGCTTGATGCTCAGCTATGTTCATTTGAGCAGCTTAAAAGTGAAGCACTATGCAACCCCTTGTAACATGCTGCCTATGTCAATGATATTTGTAATGAATTCAACCAAAGAGTGTGTCCAATTGTCATGGATAGATTCACACCATGAGATATTATAGGTTTTACAAGTTATACATGGAAACAGTTGTTTGTACAAACTTAAAATTACTTGGCTATTCTCATTTTTTTAATTTCTTTTGTTTTAATCTAGCCTCCAGACAACAGAATCTTGAAGAGCCTTCCTCTAGTGACGATGAATATGAAAACCTGACATCCAATCAGAAGGTTTGTACAGACCATTTCTATGTACTATATATAGCACAATGCAGGAAATTGTCACAGATACTGTATTTGCATGTTCTGTACTTCCTGTCCCAGCTGTGTCCAGCGAGACAGAGGAGGAAACAGGAGAAGACGGTGGCCCAGCAGGCTAAAAGAGAACTGCTGAAGAGGCTTCACAGAGCTCAGGTACTATTTAGATTCATTCATTTTTAATGGACTTGTTCACTGCATCTGTTAAGGTGTGTTCAGACCTTACCCGTGCGAATACAGCTGCTCACGTGTTTCTTGTAGTATTTCGCAACTCACAAATATTCGCCCTTACGTTAGCTACGTTACGATTCTAGTCCTAACATGGTTCATAGTCAAGTGCAACCGATCATCATGGAATCAAGTAACACACTACACACTACACATCTTAAAAACTTTCCCCACATTATAGGAAAAGTTCAATATTTTGGGAAATATACTCATTCATTTCTTGCTGAGAGGAGAGTTAGACCCTCTCTGTATTTTGGTCACAATTCTTAAAAAACGTTTTTACATGCTTCAAATTTACCATGCTAAATTATTTTTATATATATATATATATATATATATATATATATATATATATATATATATATATATATATATATATATATATATATATATACCTGTATTTACCCTCTTTCAGAAATGCTCTTTTTTAGCATAAACTGTAAAAAATAATGGATCAGTGACGTAACCTATTGGTTTGTGGACTGCCGTTTTGAAGCAAGCAGTTTGCATTTTGGCTGTCACCATCTTGGTATTTTGGAGCAGAAGTGACCATATTTGGACAAGAGGGCGGCTAAGCCAGTATCTCTATAGTTTCAATGGGGCTGTGCTAAGATAAACGCTAAAGGGGGAAAAGGAAAAGAAGAACCGGTTGGGTTTAGGAAAAGAAGAAAGCTACAGTTGGGTTTAGGAAACGTGACACGCGGGTTGGGTTTAGGTCTGTGGGTTGGTAGGTGCTCCAGATACCCAAATATATGTGCACAAATGTATGTGCACAAGTACTAAAAATGTGAGTTTTTCATGATATGTCCCCTTTAAACTCCCAAATGTTTTGTGTTGTACAGGTTTTGAGATATCTGCCTCTGAGATTTTTTTCATGACCCAAATACAATGAAGATTAATGGAATATTGTGTGGTGTTCACAGCATTTAAAACTTGTACCATTGTAACTGGTTTCTACCAAAGATACAGTGGCTTCAAAAACTGTTGACATTGTGTTATTTTCAGAGTAGGGACACTTTCTGGAGAGAGATATTACAGCAGAGGTTTTGTGAGCACCACCAACTTTCACTTACAAAACCCTTTCACTTACATGTTATTGTGGTGGAGGCAGAAATCTCAGAGAAAGATATCTCAAAACGTGGACAAATAATCATTTCTGTTGATTATGTGTGTCACATAATGTTCTATTTGTTTATTGCCCAGGCTATCCAGAGACAATTGGAGGAGGTTTCAGAGAAACAGAGAGATCTGGAGGAGAGAGGAGTGGCTATAGAAAAAATCATAAGAGGAGAAACAGGTGCTGAACAATATTCCCACACACAGACCAGTACCTTACAAAAGGTGTTTGAGCCTGAACAAGACATCCCAAAGCTACTTTTGATGACAGAACTCTGAACCATAACACCTTGGTTTAATCTAAGTCTACAATACAGCTCAATAGAATTTCACTGTGAAGCCTTATTCTTTTTTTTTTCTTTTTTTATTGCTGTGCCCATACTTTTCAGACCAAAAAAAGCATTGCCTTGTAATACTACTGACTGTTAATGTTTGTACTCTCAATAGACAGTGACAATTGGGACAAAGCAGATGGCTTGTGTGTGTTTGGGATTGAGGTTTGATTCCAGTTTTTTTATAATGGCTTTATGTAATTAAAATTAAATTCTGAAATATTTTTCTTTTTCTTCTTCAACCTGCCTCCATCCGTCCCTCCCATCCCTTCTACGTTCATCCCCACCGATCTCCCTCTCTTCTTCCTCCCTCTATGCTTCCTCACTTTTGCCCTCCCAGAATCATCTCAGACCGATGACGAGGCCCAGCTCTATCAGTCCTGGTTTAAACTTGTTCTGGAGAAGAACAAATTGGCCCGCTATGAGTCTGAACTCATGATCTTGTAATTAACTGCCTCACAAGACATATGGCTAATTATTGACTTGTAAAGGAAAACATCAATTGTTAGTATTGTTACAATTCCTATTTCTTACCAGTAGAGGACATCAAATGTTCTGCTCTCTTTCTTAGCGCTCAGGAGCTTGAACTGGAGGACACACAGAGCCAACTGCAGCAGGATCTACGACACAGGATGGCAATAGAAGGTAAGGGATGAACAGACACAAACACACAATCTGATAGTCAGACATAATAGTACATAAATGTCTTGCTGCTACCTTTCTCCACTCTCTTCAACCTCATTTCAGATACAAAGAAGAGTGCCTCTGAGCTGCAGGAAGAGCAGGAGATCCTGTCAGAGATCATGAGGACAGTGGAGAAACGAGACATGTTGGTCTCTATACTGGAGGAGCAAAGGCTGAAGGAGAGGGCTGAGGATAGGGACCTGGAGAGCCTTGTGCTGTCCAAGGGCTACGAGTTTCACTGGGCCCAGGTCGATGAAAGCTGGGGGCAGGAGAAGCTAGAGTTGAAGGTTGGATGTTGAGCATCTCAGTGGTAAAGAGCAGGATAGATAGTAAAGGGTAGGCTCTACATAAAAGGGTGCATTTTTACCATTCTAGTTTAGCATATTCTCATAAAGCTACAAATCTAGCTAATGTAGTTAGGATGGAAATGTAATGAAAGTCTAGGTGTTTATTCACCCTAAAGAGGACGGCAAGGCTTCATCTAGTCTCATTTTGTGCCGGTATGCTGAGCTCAGAGGGTGGGGAAAATTGAAATGGAACTTGAGCTAATGACTTCCTTAATAGCCACGTCAGCTAATAAAGTGTGTGTGTGTGTGTGTGTGTGTGTGTGTGTGTGTGTGTGTGTGTGTGTGTGTGTGTGTGTGTGTGTGTGTGTGTGTGTGTGTGTGTGTGTGTGTGTGTGTGTGTGTGTGTGTGTGTAAGCTCTTGTGTGTATTTTATTTGTTATTTTTTCACTTTGTGCTGGAACGCTGTCAAATGAATATTAAGTTGGATTTACACCCAGACAACATTGAACACAAATGTAATCCTAACCACATATTTGTAGCCAGCTGGTATGTACCTCTTCTAGGTGGCTAAAAATGTCACTCCATTTTTTACTCCATTGTGACACAAGTTGGCACATAATTCAAAACTGAATCACAGTGCAGAAAACTGCATCTGCACAGGTTGAAACTTTCATGCATGTTGCACATCTGGCCACACCCTAGTCAATGATGTCACAACCCTTGTCTTGCATTAGCTGTCAAGGCAAACAACTTTCTGTGACATCACAGATTGGATGTGGCCAGATACAGTATCAAATATAGTAAAAATAGTAACAAATATGTGGTTAGGATTACATTTGTGTTCAATGTTGTCTGGGTGTATATCCAACTTAATATTTATTTGACAGCATAAAATACAGACAAGAGCTTACACACACACACACACACACACACACACACACACACACACACACACACACACACACACACACACACACACACACACACACACACACACACATTTTATTAGCTGCCGTGGCTATGAAGGAAGTCATTAGCTCAAGCTCCATTTCACTCACTTTTGTTGCCAGTGGTTTAGACATCAATGGCTGTGTGTTGAGTTATTTTGAGGGGACACTTAATACTTTACATTGTAGCAAAGTGTAATTTCTTCAGTGTTGTCCCATTAAAAGATATAATGAAATATTTACTAAAATGTGAGGGGTGTACTCACTTTTGTGACATAATGTATGTGACATGCCTAAAAGTGGTGATACTTTTTGTAGTAGATTTAACTTATGACTATCTATTGTCAGGTTAAACTGTGATTGTTTCATTTGCTGGTTTTAACCTAGTGTGTGGGATGTGAGTCAAAATAAATATTGTGTTTACATGAGTTTTAATCCCAGTAAAAAGATTTACACTTCTCATTTGGTCCCTGGCCTTTAAATATTAAGTTTGCTTACATGTGAATTAACACTAAATTCAGATTCAAAAAAATCTAACACCAGGCAGTATGTATTTTCTTTGCCTCCCCTTTCGAAGGCAACATTCAAATTACTAGACAAAAAATTATATCCTGAGAAAAGTGGATTTTTAGGGGTATAGCTCCATAGAGTCCCATTCATTCTGTACTGGCCTGTGAGCGCATCTAGTGGAACTCAGAACCCGGAAGTAACGTGGGAGTGGAACTTCTTCCTATATTAGAAATTCTTTGTCCAAACCCAGGCTGCACTAACCTGACTCCGCCAGATGGAGGTTGCGAGATCAGGATGGTCTCACGAGGCTAAGGCTGCACGTCCGGGGCAGGCTAAACTTGACCCTCGCAAGCGTACGGGCTGAAAATGAAGAAAATAAAAAAAAATGAACAAGTGAATTTTTTTTTTTTTTTTTTTTATATTAGAAGCACATTAGAAGAAGTATATTAGAAGCACTTTTCCAGTGAGGCTCGAGCGTTACTGCGCACCTGCAAACTGAGCTTGCCGACGTAGATGTGCAGAGCCGATCCGCCCTATACGCTCACTACGCAAGCTGCGTAGGGCCCCGCAAATTACTCGAGGCCCCGCCTCCCCCTCGTGCCATAGCGCGTCAATTAATGTTTACAACATCCATGACAAAATGAAGCAAAACTATCCTTCTGGTCACGAAAAGAGGAAAAAAAACACCATGAGAGTGAATTGCGGGAACAACAATCAGGTAAACTTGTGTTCTCTCCTCTCCAAGTTTGATGTCAGCAAAAAAAGTTATGTTTATGTGCATTTCTATTGTGTTTTTTTTTCGGTCTTGCTAACCTAGCTGGGCAGGCAGGCAGTGCATCTCTCGTCTAGCTGCTAACGCCAGTCACTTCCAGGGCTGTGTTTTGTGACTTTGTGCCTGACAAAAGTGAGAGTAAAATACAATTATTTATTACGTTTGATAAACGACAAAGTGCAACGGTGTTTGTTCACTGCAGCTCGGAAAAGATAACCGCGTCGGGTGTGTTATCATGCGTTAGGCGCGTACATGAAGTGAAACGCGCATTTTTCAAGCAGAAATATATGTGAAGACCAGACAGACTGTAGGCTACAATATATGGGCGTGAATGATGGCACTCCTCATCAAAGTACACATTATACATACTTTTAAGACACTGATTATCTAGTCTCAGACAATGTGTAGTTAAAAACTCTAAACAACTGCACTAATTATACAAGATGGAAAGCAATGTATTGACAATTTGACATTGATTTATAAGCTATATTGAATTTAAAATGTTGATTAGCTGGACATACTGGTCAATATGGATGCACATCCCTCAGTAAATAATAACCATAAATCAAGAATTGCTTCAACATGCATAATAATAAATAAATACAAACTTTAACATGCTATGGCAAGCCATTTTAGCTTGTATTCATTCACAGTTTATGCATTTTTGACATCAAGAATTCGACTTGCAAAGTGAATTCTTGATTATTTTTACTAGTAGGGCCCCTTAGTTAATTTTTACCTACCAATGTCTATTTTTGATATCAGGAATTACATGTTCACTTGTACAAAAGTTAATTCTTGATATCACTCACAGGGATTATTGATATCTGCATCACTAGTTCACTAGAGAAAGAAGCAGAAAAGGAATATTTTGATGGTAAGATTTTAATTCAAACATTCAAATGTTTACACATTTGTAACATGTAACGAGTAGTGTAAATGACTGCTTAACTAACTATGTGATATTCTTCTCAGTTTATTCTAGACAGTCCAAATAGTCTGGTGGTGCCAATACTGATGCCAAAAATGCCCAGGCTGTAGAGAGAACCTAAGTTAATCCCAAAAGCCAAAGTTCAGGGTTATAATTTATTATTTTCTTATTTATGTTTACGTTAATATTCACTTATTTAATAATATTCACTTGTTATCTTAATATTATAGAAAATACTCGATTCAATAAATATAGTTGGTTTGAACCTCATTCTGTTCTATATTGTTGTACTTATTCTTTGACTGTTTTGTTTAAAGGAGGGAGGATTGTATTGGGAGCACTGAAGTATCAGGTGTGACTGTGTGGCAAATGGTTTACATAGCTCACGGCATCACGGGTCAGGTAGAGGGCCCCTTAGCAGAATTTTGCTTAGGGCCCCAGGGAGGTCAGGATCGGCACTGTAGATGTGACGTGAGCAACGTGTCTGAACATTGTAAGTCTTCTGGTAGCTGTGCAAGAGAAATCTCAATCATTCCCAATCTTGCAGAGACGGAGAGCCTACGCTCTCCGTCTCCTTACCTATGTAAGGAGATAGATAACATAGGTACAGGCTAATTATTGCTAACTAAAATGCTAGTTAACATTAGTAATTAAACTTCATATTCATATTCCTATTCACAAACGCTTTCAGCGTTCAAGGGATTGTTTGATGTGAACTGAGACCCTTACCATGGATCAGGGAGCTCAATGGAGCTTCCATAATTGCATAAATACAAATAAACGTATGTAATAGGAGCATATATCCAGAAGAACAAGACTTTTCCAAATGACATGTTTGGGAAAGTTCCAGTTTACTACTATATGTTTGGGTTGAGATGGATTTGCCATCAACTGTGATCACATGACCCAAAAAAAACTTCCTGTTGAACAAACTGGAGTTTTGAAAAAAACAAAAAACAAACTTCATCACATGCAGCAAGACATTTTACAGTGACACCAGGGATGTGCACAAACATTTTGGGTGACAGGCTCAAGTAAAAATCCTAATAGTTAACACTAAACTGAAAAAACTGCTATTCTGTTTATTTTACAGGGAAAGCACTGTAGCATTGTACCAATAACAAAAAAAAACACTTTGTCACGAGGAAGAAAAGAACAGGTGCTCAAGCCTTGAGAGATGGAGAAAAACACACAAGGTGTTGGGCACTTCAAAAAAGGCAATATTGGTTGTCAGTCAAGCACGCAGCTACAAAACAGTCAGTATCAGTCCAAATCAAATGTGAGGTTGTCAACCTGTCATTTATGTCTCTGAAGAACCGTGTTGAGCATTCTTCATCAGGCCCTGTAGTAACATGAGCTGTGCAATGCAGGTTGTCAGGTTTCATGAAGTCAGAGGCAGGGCTGATTACAGACGCCGCCTCAGTGAGGACATTTTAGCCAGACTGTAATTAACAAATGTGGTTATGTCAGATGCATCATTACGAGAAATTCTCAATCCATCAGGTGATGAGGTTAAAAGTGGACATTAAATCACGACCAAGCAAATTAAGTGGGCATAAATCAGACACCAAAAAAAAGAGTGCTTGCTAAGAACTGAGCTGTCCTCAGTTTTCCCATGTACATGAGAGGGGAACAGAGAAATGTTCTTTTACTGCTTGACCTGTAGCCCCAATTGACCAAATAGAACAACTACTAAGCTTCGGTGCCAAATCTTTAGCTCTAATAATCGAGTTTGTAGCACCAGAGTCAACTAAAAAGGGTGAGTGGAACTCCGTTAACTTACACTCAATAGTAGGCATTTTGTTTTAGGCTTCAGAAGATAACATACTGTAAGTTGGTTTAACTTTTAGATTCTTTTTCAGAACTTTCTAACCTATCAGTTGTCCCTAATAGCAAAGAAAACAGTGTATCAGTGCAAAGCATTTCTTCATTGCATGAAGCGAGAGTGTGTGTGGTTGCAGTACCTTCCTCATCAGTTTTTGGACTCAGTCAATCAAAGGAACAAGTGTTGTTCTCTGTCTGAGGTGGTTTTTGCTTTTTCTTCAGGCAGTTACGTACCCAATGTCCAAAGTCCTTGCAGTACAAACACTGGTCTGGCTCGCAGGGCTCATCATTTTGTCCACGGTACCCGCCTCGGCCTCCTCTGCCACGTCTGGGGCCTCCTCTGGCTCGACCACGCCCTTCGTGGCCGCGGCCTTTTTCGGGTCTGCGCTCCATATGACACTTCAAACATGGTTTTCTCACGTATTTGTTGGTCTTTCCACCCGATGCTGGTGTGATGGATGCTCGCGGTCCTGTCCGGGAGTCGAGTCTGGGGTTTGGGCGGCCGTGCACAAAACATGTGTCCTCTTCGTCCCCACCGTTTTCCAGCTCGTCTTCCTGGCTTGTAGAAAACTGGGGAGCTCAGAATATGGGCTTTGGTTAGGTTGTGGATTTTGCTTTGTATTTTGTCCCATTTCGGTCTGGTATTTTGGTTCTATGTCTTGTCTCTTTGTGATTGTGTTATTTTTCTGTCTTGTTTTATATTAGGTTCTGTTTCCTGGATGTGTAGTTTTCAGTCTTGTTTGTATTATTCTGAGTATTGTCCTCACTGTCCCTTGGAACTGTCCCCTCTGCCTTCAAAACCGCTGCTGTCACCCCAATCCTCAAAAAACCTGGTCTGGATCCCTCCTCCCTCAACAGCTACCGCCCAATATCCAACCTCCCCTTTCTGTCTAAAATCCTGGAACGCATAGTCGCCTCACAGCTACAAACCCATCTTCATACCAATAACCTATTTGAACCCCTCCAATCTGGTTTTCGCCCTCTCCATAGCACAGAAACCGCTCTTCTGAAAGTGACACCATTGACGGCACCATTGTCTCCCCATCTCCCCAGGCCCGAAATCTTGGCGTGATCTTTGATTCCACCCTCTCCCTTGAGCCCCACATCCGCCATGTCATCAAAACCTCCTTCTTTCACCTCCGCAACATCGCCAAAATCAGACCCTCTCTCACACCCCCCGCTGCTGAAAGACTCATTCACGCCTTCATCTCCTCCCGACTGGACTACTGCAACTCACTTCTCCTTGGCATCAGCTCTACCAACATCAACCGCCTCCAACTGGTCCAGAACGCAGCTGCCCGACTCATCACCCGTTCCAAATCTTGGCACCACATCACTCCAGTCCTAAAACAACGCCACTGGCTTCCTATCTCCCACCGGATCACCTACAAAATCCTGGTCCTCACCTACAAAGCCTTTCACCATCTGGCCCCCTCATACCTCACTGACCTCCTGTCCCACTACCAACCCTCACGGTCCCTCAGATCCACCTCAGCCGATCTCCTCTGCATCCACAAGTCCAAACTCCGCAGTTTTGGGGACAGAGCCTTCTCCAGGGCAGCTCCCAGGCTCTGGAACTCCCTCCCCCAAGAGATCCGCACCTCTGAGTCCCTCACCATCTTCCAGTCCCGCCTCAAGACCCATCTCTTCACCTCTGCCTATCTGTAGCCCCCTTTTCTTCTGTGACTGTTTCTTGCTTTGCTTTGTCTTGTTTTCTTTTGCTTTGTTTTGTTTTGTCTTGTATTGTCCAGTTTTGCTTTACATTATAATCTAGCTACCTGTAAAGCGACTTTGAGTCTATGAAAAGCGCTATATAAATTCAATTTATTATTATTATTATTATTATTGTGGTTGTGTATATTTCTGTTGCAGTTTCCTGTTTTATTGTGATAGCCTGGTTTTCTGTCTTGTCTTGTCTAGTTTTACTGCCTTTTTGATTACTCAGTCCTAATGTGCTTCACCTGTTCCCCAGCCCTTGTGTCACCTGCCTCTTGTTTCCTCGTTACCCTGTGTACGTCTTTGTGTTCCACTTGTCCTGTGTCAGATCATTTTGGTTTTGTTTCTGTGAGTTTGTCTCTTTGCGTTGTTCCCCTGCCAGCAGCGTAACGAGCCAACACCGGGCCCCTAAGCAGGATTATCAAGGCGGGCCCTCTACTACAGCACGTGATGATGCAATGTCCACAAGCAGGCTACAATGAATAGGACAGGATAGGATCTTAGAGACACAGCATATAAGAGATGAGATGACTGACAAAATCAGAAATACCTTATGCGCACCACAACAAAAACAAAACACTGGTGATGGCGCACCATAACATATGAAAAAACACTGCTGGTGACGGCGCACCATAACACATGAAAAAACACTGCTGGTGACGGAGCACCATAACATATGAAAAAACACTGCTGGTGACAGCACACTACACATTGTTACTCACTGCTATGACTACACACACATAGGCCTAGGTCTAAATACATAAAAAAAGATGCTCACTGGCATTTTCCGGGCTTTCCTCTGTGCAAAGTTGTGGATTAAATCCTTAAGATCCAGATGGCGTGCACGGGCACTCTCAATTGACAGTATGGCAAGTCCAGAGAGACGACTCTGTCCCATTGAGCTCCTGAGATAGCTTTTTATCAGTTTCAGTTTGCTCTGCAGATGCCACTGTCACTGGGATGGTCAGAAAAAGCACGAAAACAGTGCAAACCTCCCCGAAACTTGCAGTGATGCAGCTGTTCTCGACGATCAGCATCTTCGTCAGCTGTTGCACTGTTTTCATTTGTGAGATACGGTCTTTCAAGCATGCATGGAATGATAACAATTGCATTGGGAAATCAGTGGTAATGTCATCACTGTAAATCTCCACCAGCCTGTTTGCTTGCAAAAATAGTTCATCATCTGTTTCAGTGCAAAGGGTCTCGGGCAGTAGAACTTTAAAATTGTCAACTGTTGATCGCAAACCGGTGAATCTCTGGGTCAACTGAGAGATGACAATATCAAGGCAGGCATTAAACACATGGACGTGAAAGTAAGACTCAGCATCTGCTAAACGTTCATCTTGACACAGCTCATCAAAATGCACTTCCACTTTTCTCAGCCGAGTGTTCTCAAATGCCTTGCTCCCTCCCCACTTCTCTGAAAGGCCCTTCGCTGTTTGTTTGGCATCTTCAAAATGTTCTCGGAACACAGTTAGGTCTCTGATGGCGCTGTCCAGTAGCTGGACAGCTGTAGCAAGATCCATGTCTTTGGACTGCAGAAGTTTTGATATCACATTAGTTTGCTCCAGGATTTTGCTTTGGAGGACAACAAGACAAACAAATGAGAATTTCTCCATTGCCTGTTTCAACGATGCTGCCTCGTCCCGTTCATCTTTCTTTCTGCTTGTCAGTGAAAGTTTTGCCAATGCCTTCATCACATCATTGTACCGATATCTCAGAGCGGTTACTGCATCGTAACGTGAGGACCATCTAGTCGGGCATAACTTTTTCAGTGTTATGTTGGAGTCATTGTTTGTGTCGTCACTGTGTGTTTTATTTAAGAGCATTGCCCATCTCTTTATGCTGTTGTGATGGCAAAATTACTTTTAAAGCACATTCTTCTATTAGGATTAATCTGTTTACTGTATGTGTTAACTTAGAAAATGGTTTCTAACAGATGAACAGCTAAAACTATAAACTTTGATTAACTGAAGACTGAAGTGTCTTTTTCACGAGGTCTTTAATGACGTCTGTTTAGAACCAGTGTAGATAAGGCGCCTTAAACAATATCCCACAGTCTCTCTAAAACAGTTTTGTTTTCCCCCGGCAGCTGAGACTGCGAAGGTGTTGTGTCTTGGGATGAACTGGGCCAAAAGGCATGACATGACTTTTTGCTTTGTGTTTGTGTAACCGGGTCTTTGCAAGATCCATGAGGGGGGGGGGAGGAAGGCGGTAACCATTTGTTTTGTTCCTCTAGGCCTATATGTTGTTTTTTTCTGTGAGTTGAAACTCAGAGCGCTCTTTCACTTGCACTGAGGTGCATGTGTTACGGTGTTCTGCATTTGCAAATGAGAATAAATACTCAATAACAAGACTTTGGTTTCTGCTCAATAGTCTTCATTTGTTTTACTTTAACCTTTATTTACTTACCCTGTGTTATTAGGAATAATTTTCTTGACACTGTGCCCAAAGAACACATAAATGCGCTCAACAATGTCAAACTGCCTTACTTCTTGTATTTTCACCGCATCATTAAGGATGAGATTCAAATTGTATGAGGCACAGTGTACATACATGGCAGTTGGCTCCTTGGCAGCTATCCTTGCTTGGACTCCACTGTATATGCCGCGCATACTTGCGGCACCGTCGTACCCTTGCCCTTTGCACTTGGAAAGGTCTAAGCCGCTTTCCTCCACAGACGCAACAATCTCCCTAGTAAGCTCACTGGCCAATGAGTCCTTAACTTCACGAAATCCAGTGGACTCTTTGATGGTAACATCAGTGGCAACACCGACAGCATCTCGCTCAACTATGACATATCTGAAGATCATATCTGAAGATCATGGAGAAAAATGTAGCTGATCGTATTTCTTCCAGAATGTCTTTCTTAGTATGTTTTGTTAGAATTTCGATAAGCTCATTTTGTATCAGTGGGCTTAGGTACTTGATCGAGTGAGCAGGGTGGCTAATCAGATCTTTAAGCACTGGGTCGTACATTGCCAGGAGCTCAATGACAGAAAGGAAATTACCATTGTTCATTTCCCCTATTTTGTCCCTATGTCCTCTAAAGGGAATGTTGTTTATAGCTAAAGTGAGCGTAACATTAATCACATGGTGTAGTACCTGTCTCCAAAAGCTGGCCTCATGAAGTATGTCCCTCTCCATATCCTTATCCATAGTTCCATTCTGATACCAATGGTCGCATGTCACACATATGCAGCTTTATGTAGAGTGGATGACTCGTGTTGTTGAATTTCGGTTGGATGCTCATGCAAAGAGGATATATTAGCAGTGATGGACATAGAATCTACTTTGTTCTCCTCAATGCTGTCGTCGGATGACGCTGGTGTTAGCACAGGCCACCAAGCTGGCAGCGGTTGCCTCACTCCCTTCTTCAACATTTTCCCCTTCTACATCGATGCTGCTTGATCCACTGGTGCTAGCATTAGCCAGGGAGCTGCAGCAGCTACTGCCAACGGTCGCTGCAGGTGCTTCACTCTCCCCCTCCTGTGCTATCTTTTTAAAAAAAGCTTCCTATTTTTGGTAAATTTACTCCTTGCTTTCTCCAATTCCTCTTTTCGTTTTCTCTTTTGAAAGCCACTTTTGTGTTTGTAATTTGACGACGACTCCATATCGACATTGTCTCACGTTAAATGTTTTTACTGTTTTGAGCTGACCAGTGTTCCCGAGCTGACTGGTGTTCCCGAGCTGTCCAGTGTTCCCGCGCTGTCCAGTGTCCCCGAGTTGTCCAGTGTCCCCAAGTTGTCCAGTGACCTCGAGCTGCCCAGTGTCTCCGAGCTGTTCTAGAATGGACCAGTCTGACCATTGTTCCAGAGCTGACCAGTGTTCCAGAGTTGACCAGAGTTCCAGAGCTGACCAGTGTTCCAGAGCGGACCAGTGTGACCAGTGTTCCAGAGCTGACCAGTGTGACCAGTGTTTACTGTGCTGACCCCAGAGTCCCGGCTGACGTGCAGCCCCCCTAGAGTCCCGGCTGACGTGCAGCCCCCCTAGAGTCCCGGCTGACGTGCAGCCCCCCAGAGTCCCGGCTGATGTGCAGCCCCCCAGAGTCCAGGCTCTGGGGCGTGCAGAGGGCAGCTGTCCCCTGTTCCTGAGTGCCCTCTGTTCCCTAGTGCCTCCGTTTCCCTGAATCACTACCGTCACCTTTTGGTAACTGTTTCATCATTTGTTTTTGTTCTCTACTTTCCTGTACTCAATGAACCTTTTTCTGGAAACCCAAACTTTTTTGACCGGTAGGCATTCTATACAAACAGGACCATATTTCTTTACCATCCCATCCACCACAGGCCCCGCAGGAACATGTGACTTTGAACTATTGTTACACATAACAAAGAGTGGAAGTACTTCTCTTTACACTACAAATAGTCATCACTATAAAACTCTAATGGGATGCTAACGGGGGTGATGGCTTGTTAGCATCAAAATGGGGGCAAGCTTCTCTCCACAGAGTGAAGCTGCTATGGCGGCATTGTTATGCTACCAAGCCATCACCCTCCGTTAGCATTCCATTGACTGCCATTCATTTTGGCGTCACTTTGACAAGTCGCTTAACTTTACATCTGAAGCGACTTTAATAAGATGTAGCCTACTTGTGTTTACTACAGTGTTTCTGCGGTGGTCTTTTTCAGTCGCGGAAAATACTTTTCAATACTCATCTGGGTTGAAGTAGCAAACATTCAGTGTAAGAGTAAAAAAATGACAACATTATTTATAATACATTTATTTGATTCACAGCTGCTAGGTATAGTGTTTTGACCTCGACAATCCAACTGCATTTTACCGCAAACTTGCGACTAGTTAACTTTCTAAAGTGGGCGAAATCACTTGTGTGCTAAGAGACAGGTCGGGACTCTAACATTAACACACTGGCAGACGCAAGTGACAGAGAGACGGAGGAGAGCAGGGAAGGAAATGCTGCTGAACGAATACGCTGCATGTTTTAAATAGCGGTAAAAGAAATAATAAACGCAAGTGTGGCGGGCGGTGTTGATTGTGAGGCGCACCGCCGCACATTAGTCTGTGTGGGAAACACTGTTACTAACTGTTTATTCAGTTAAACATTAATTTTGAACTGTAGGCCTACATAAGAGGTTGTGATGAACTGTTTTACAGTCAGTAGGCTGTATACATCCGCGCTAAAATATCAAGGTGAAAGTCATCATAGCTTGCGTAGTATCCTATAGACCCAGCTCCCAACCCAACTTTGAGAATAGATTAACGGCAATAAGAGTAATTGGCTCCTTTAATACTGATGCCGTCAGACGGCTGCGCGGACAGACAGCAGTTGGAGCTCCAGCGAAGCTCTGCGCCCATCGGCAGTGGCTTCTCGCTGCGCAGCCGGTCCCCCAGAGCAGCATGATCACTGCGAGGGTCCGGTACAGCCTGAACCCTGCAAACGGAGATCCCGTTTGGTGACGTGCTTGATTTTGACTGAACGTCCCAATTTGATTAACCTCTGATTGGGTCAGTCGACCCAATCTGACCGACCCACATTTAAAAAAATGGTCCGGCCCCTCTGGCATTTGCCAGATGGCCAATCCGCCCCTGCATCTCAGTTCTCTTAAATTGCATCCCCAGCTCCACCACTTGCCTCCCTTCCTTGCATCTTAGTCCGTCCCACCGAGGAAGCACGGGAGAGACACAAGGAAATCATGGGAGGAAAGAGGAAACGAGGAAATGTGTTTTAGATGGATGAGACGTCCTTTCCTCTGAAGCGTCACATGAATTCGTCATCTGTATGGGCGGAGTTAGCAACACTTTCAGCTGCACGGCTTCCGGGAAGGCTGCTCTGGTGTATCCTCATGCATTGTACTTACAGACACGGATCTGTACTTACAGACACGGATCTGTCTGCATTTATTTGTGAATTGTACTTACAGACACGGATCTGTCTGCATTTATTTGTGCATTGTGTTTCACGAGTTACAAATTGTTATGATACTGTTTTAGCACCATATAGGTGTCTGCTGGTGAGCTTCTGTGCGTGGGCTGAGGACTTGCTCTCCGGAATTTCTGTGCCCTCCAGGGCCAGAGATAACGCCTCAAACCTCTAAATCAAAGTTTCAGAGTGGAGGATCAGTAAGCACGCACAGAGCTCCCCGGGACACTCCACGCTGATCTAAAAGAAAAGGAAAATCTCCTAACAGCAGGGTAAGTTTATGTTTTTCTAAAAATTACAATAATTTGAATTGACTTGTGAAGACATAAGAAACAAATACTGTCGTGTTTGACACGTGAAAAGACTGAGGACCTTTTTGGTTTTTTTTTCTGTTATTCTGACTGCACAAGCAACACTCGGGCTACCATGTCTCAGAGAGGGACCCTGTCAGGGCGGCATTCGGGTGACGTCTTAAGCGACACTGACTTGCTTACGGTTTTTGGGTGGTTTATCCGGGAATTAAATCCTTGATTTAAGCGACACTGACTTGCTTACGGTTGTTCGGTGGTTCTTCCGGGAATTGAACCATTGATCGGTTTTTCTGTCGCTTTATGTCCGAAAGCGACCTCGTAAGCGGCGGTTTACGAGCACGGTTAAGAAAACGTTTTCCCTCATTTCGGTATTGAAATGGGCGCCAACCAATCGTCGTCACCCGCCCTGGCAGGGTAGCTTATTGAAGAAATGGTTAAATAGGCCTTCAGAGTGTTAAATATGTACCATATTGGGTTGAGAGTTTTGGCTTTCCTGAAAAGGGAACGCTGTGCACGGGCAAGCTAAAAGATCTGAGACAGGGATTAGAGGAAGAAGAAATCAGAGTGGGGGGAAATCAAAAATTAAAAGGTATTACAAATTAAAGTTCTTACAGGATAACAAAAAATGCCTTCAAATATGGATAAACGAAGCCAACATCAGGGAGAAACTGCAATTACAACCTGAGCCTTCTCTGCTAAACACTGATAACATGCACACACACTCTGACTGTAATGCTTCTTACTCTCTCTATCCGAGTCCTAGGGTCGTGAGTTTCCCGCTTGGAAGCCCTCCGCCAACCAGTGCCGATCCTGACCTCCCTAGGGCCCTAAGCAAAATGCTGCTAAGGGGCCCTCTACCTGACCCGTGATGCCGTGAGCTATGTAAACCATTTGCCACACAGTCACACCTGATACTTCAGTGCTCCCAATACAATCCTCCCTCCTTTAAACAAAACAGTCAAAGAATATGTACAACAATATAGAACAGAATGAGGTTCAAACCAACTATATTTATTGAATCGAGTATTTTCTATAATATTAAGATAACAAGTGAATATTATTAAATAAGTGAATATTAACGTAAACATAAATAAGAAAATAATAAATTATAACCCTGAACTTTGGCTTTTGGGATTAATTTAGGTTCTCTCTACAGCCTGGGCATTTTGGGCATCAGTATGGGCACCACCAGACTATTTGGACTGTCTAGAATAAACTGAGAAGAATATCACATAGTTAGTTAAGCAGTCATTTACACTACTCGTTACATGTTACAAATGTGTAAACATTTGAATGTTTGAATTAAAATCTTACCATCAAAATATTCCTTTTCTGCTTCTTTCTCTAGTGAACTATGCAGATATCAATAATCCCTGTGAGTGATATCAAGAATTAACTTTTGTACAAGTGAACATGTAATTCCTGATATCAAAAATAGACATTGGTAAAAATTAACTAAGGGGCCCTACTAGTAAAAATAATCAAGAATTCACTTTGCAAGTCGAATTCTTGATGTCAAAAATGCATAAACTGTGAATGAATACAAGCTAAAATGGCTTGCCATAGCATGTTAAAGTTTGTATTTATTTATTATTATGCATGTTGAAGCAATTCTTGATTTATGGTTATTATTTACTGAGGGATGTGCATCCATATTGACCAGTATGTCCAGCTAATCAACATTTTAAATTCAATATAGCTTATAAATCAATGTCAAATTGTCAATACATTGCTTTCCATCTTGTATAGTGCAGTTGTTTAGAGTTTTTAACTACACATTGTCTGAGACTAGATAATCAGTGTCTTAAAAGTATGTATAATGTGTACTTTGATGAGGAGTGCCATCATTCACGCCCATATATTGTAGCCTACAGTCTGTCTGGTCTTCACATATTTCTGCTTGAAAAATGCGCGTTTCACTTCATGTACGCGCCTAACGCATGATAACACACCCGACGCGGTTATCTTTTCCGAGCTGCAGTAAACAAACACCGTTGCACTTTGTCGTTTATCAAACGTAATAAATAATTGTATTTTACTCTCACTTTTGTCAGGCACAAAGTCACAAAACACAGCCCTGGAAGTGACTGGCGTTAGCAGCTAGACCAGAGATGCACTGCCTGCCTGCCCAGCTAGGTTAGCAAGACCGAAAAAAAAAACACAATAGAAATGCACATAAACATAACTTTTTTTGCTGACATCAAACTTGGAGAGGAGAGAACACAAGTTTACCTGATTGTTGTTCCCGCAATTCACTCTGATGGTGTTTTTTTTTTCCTCTTTTCGTGACCAGAAGGATAGTTTTGCTTCATTTTGTCATGGATGTTGTAAACATTAATTGACGCGCTATGGCACGAGGGGGAGGCGGGGCCTCGAGTAATTTGCGGGGCCCTACGCAGCTTGCGTAGTGAGCGTATAGGGCGGATCGGCTCTGCCGCCAACACCATCTCACCCACTACAGACAACGCACAGACCAGCCGTGCCCGAGCAGCCACAGACCACGTGCATGCCAGAGGAGAAGACACCTGATCCACTCCCTGCCTCAGCCCCTCCACTGCATCAGCGGACAGAACTCAAAGATCTTGACCCACGCCTGATAGAGCTGCTCGTCCTGCTGGACATCGAGCGGATAGATAGAAACATGGACAGAAGGTCTCAAAAACACCGCGAGGAGAAACCGATGAAACTGTTGGAAACCATGACAGCTGCTGTTGTCAACAGAGACAGGGGTCACCCTGGGAGGCAGGCGAGAGGTGGGGGGAGACGTCTCCGTGGCAACATTCAACAAGTGGATAAAGTCACTTGTTTCAACTGTGGTCAACACGGACATTGGAGACGGATGTGTCCAAGGACGGTGGGACAGAGAAACAAAACGGGCGGAGGTGCTGAAAAGTCTGGGGACCACGCTCACGCCGGTGTTATGTGCCTTCTGGTTTTTCCACCTACTGGTTTCCGAGACTGTCCAGATGCCGTGTAAACCTATCAGACTACCCACGTCGACAGATTCGCTACATATTCATAAACATTTTACTGGCCTTTGCATGTCGCACCTCAATATAAACTGTCCTGAACTGAACTGAGTATCTGAACACTACATGACTACAACATTCTACAGCGGGGAAAATGTGTTTTAAAAGTAAAAATAATTAGGATGATCCGTGTGGCGCTGGATTCGAACCTCCCTCAGCAAAAATAACAACACACAAGCCCGCTTCGCTCTCCACTACACTATCAGTAATCACATTACTTCTCTGGAGAATGACATGACTTTGTTTCATCTCAGTAGGCCATGAATCACCGTTTAACTGAGTATTACGAAACAACAGGTTACCTTGATTTAGGCTTAAAAACGTAACTATATCGTGCACTCTAACCTTCTGCTACACGTCTGCACTATCCGTGTTCAAGGATTTGTTATAAATTATACGACGCAGCACACGGATTCTGAAACAAGAGGTCTAAAACAACTGGTTACCCTGGCCGCCGAATCGCGTTATCTCCAGGCTCTCAAACAGCTACAACAACAAGTTCCTTGGTTTTATGAAAAGAAGCAATATTTCTATTGACATGGTTGCCTATATCTAGTTTCCAACGTTATACAACGCCATGTTTATGACAGAAGACAAGTGGAGAAAAATATTTGCTTAATCAATAAAGGATTTGAAACCCAGCTGCTTTTCATTTGATAACATTGAGCCTTACCATGTTCGCCAATATTCCCATACACTGTCTTCCAGCCTCATTTATCAGCAGTCACGTAACGGAGATGATCATCTGAAACAACTTGTCTAGCAACGGTGCCCTCTTTAGATGAGTGTTGAAAACAACGTTCACCTTTCATCGTACAAACTACGTCAAACTATTTTCAAATTTCAAAACAGAACTTTGTATTGTAGAGGTTTCAAATACTTATCTTCCGTCATATACATAACGTTGTATGTAGATGTAGGCATTTGAGCCATGTCAATAGAAATATTGCTTCTTTTCATAAAACCAAGGAACTTGTTGTTGTAGCTGTTTGAGAGCCTGGAGATAACGCGATTCGGCGGCCAGGGTAACCAGTTGTTTTAGACCTCTTGTTTCAGAATCCGTGTGCTGCCTCGTATAATTTATAACAAATCCTTGAACACGGATAGTGCAGAGGTGTAGCAGAAGGTTAGAGTGCACGATATAGTTACGTTTTTAAGCCTAAATCAAGGTAACCTGTTGTTTCGTAATACTCAGTTAAACGGTGATTCATGGCCTACTGAGATGAAACAAAGTCATGTAATTCTCCAGAGAAGTAATGTGATTACTGATAGTGTAGTGGAGAGCGAAGCGGGCTTGTGTGTTGTTATTTTTGCTGAGGGAGGTTCGAATCCAGCGCCACACGGATCATCCTAATTATTTTTACTTTTAAAACACATTTTCCCCGCTGTAGAATGTTGTAGTCATGTAGTGTTCAGATACTCAGTTCAGTTCAGGACAGTTTATATTGAGGTGCGACATGCAAAGGCCAGTAAAATGCTTATGAATATGTAGCGAATCTGTCGACGTGGGTAGTCTGATAGGTTTACACGGCATCTGGATAGTCTCGGAAACCAGTAGGTGGAAAAACCAGAAGGCACATAACACCGGCTACAGATGAGTAAAAAACCACACTCAAAACAAAATGCACACACAATGCTTTGCAATGAAGACACTGCTTTGCACTGATACACTATCTTGCTCTTTGTTTTGTTTGCTATTTAGGATATAGAGTGATACAGATAGGTTTCAAAAAAAAAAATGCGTCTGAAGACGATATTCTTGACAGATTTTACCCCCCCCCAATTTACAGTAGACTAGACTATGTATTTTCTCAGATCCGGTAACAGCTGTCTGACGTGTGCATTTGACATTAGTAACGCTCATAAATCTGAGTGTGTTTTGGGGTTCTAAAATTAAAAATGTTAGAGTTAAAAAGCATTAACGCTGGTCATTTTTATTTGGGAAAATGGGGATTATAATTTTATTTCCTTTTAGGTAGAATAGACGGCAAATTAGAAAGTTTTTTCTGACAGGTTTTCCTACAGATTATCCAGGGGAAAAACTAAAACAGGCCAAATGTTTGTAACGTTTTGAAATTGTGTGTCTGAATACCAATCATTAGTTGGCTAATTATTTTGGACACATTATAAACACACACTTTTTGCTTAAAGCTCCAAGTGTGCGTTTCTCTCTGTCAGACTGTTAAGCCTCCCGTCTGATAAGACGTAAACCTTGTTTTTGCCTAGAGAGATACACCCAAAGTCACAACAAAAAATGACTGTGCACTCTCGTTTTTATTTTTTGTTCCAGAAGAACGCACAGATAACTTTGAGGATGAGCGTCAGTGCTCTTCACTTCACTGATAAACAACAGAATGTTTTTTTTTTCAGACTCTTTACTCATTGTCTCACATTCTGTTTGTTTGTTTTTTTGTTCTTCTTTTCTCTCCTATAGATCAGGAGACACTATCAGGATTTTTTTTTCCTGACTGGACTGTGACAGACCGACTGACTGCACTGATTAGTTCAGACACATCTTCACCGCAAGCGCGTGTTTGTGCCTGCAGGTGCCCACCGGTTGAGGGACCCTGTGCTTCAAACACACAATTCGTTGTGCACGGTAAAAATAAAGTTTTTTTCAATTGATGTTTCACTCTCAGATACCGCGCTATCTCTGAGCCACTCCAAAACGTTGATGTCCATTTGATCACTGTTTCTTTTTCTGCTTGTAGTCATCACACGGCAACTCGGACTACAAGTCCCAGAAAGACCACACCATCTAGGACAGGAAGTGATCTCATGCGTTTTTTTTCCGGTTTTAACTCCCTATTGACTGTTGGGGGTCGTTTCTGACCAAGTTTGATTTTCCTTTAGATAAGTAGGGATTTTGAGCTCTTGTAAAACATTTTGTGTTACGGACTTACTTCGTACACTATTCCTCAGGGGATTATAGGGGATGTTACATAAACGTGTTCCTGTTGATGCATTGTCTAACTTTCCTCTTTTCCTCAGTACTCCAGTGGACACGGAATGCCACTTCTGATCATGTGCTTTGTCATGCCTTAATGAGTAGGGATATGGTAACATATAATAATTAGTAGGGGAAAAATAGCATTTAAAAATAGGCTAATAATAGCTTCCAAAACATAGCTTTTAAAATAGGAGTTCACCTTTTAGGGTGTTAAAAAAAAATTTTTTGACACAGGTAGGGACAGAGGCCCCAAAGGCACCCCCTCCATCCACCGCTCTGTGCGAAGTGATAGGATAGAATGTATGCAACTCTCCTATGCTCTTTCTGCCATCAGAGTCCAGTTTTCCGCAGGTCTGCCCAGAGCAGCAGAGGAGCCCGGGGACTTTTGTTGGCATCAAAGATCTCGGAGAAAGAACTGGCAATCCAAACGGTGGAAAGGCCCATTCCAGGTTTTTTTTCATCACCCACACTGCCGTAAAAGTCGCTGAGAGGGCAACTTGGGTTCACGCATCGCATTGCCGGAGAGTCCCGGATCCAGCGAAGGTCTCAGGCGAGCCATAGCCTGCTACAAGTGCCCTAAGCCAGGTGTCAACTACGCCGGAGGACTGAAAAACGTGCCTGACAGACGGACTCTGTGCACTTTTCAGCAACCCCCCCGAGACGACTACGTGGGAACAAACCGTTTGACAGAACGGCCAGATAACATCTCTAATAGCCAAACATTTGGTATCGTACACTTTTCTTCACACACATGCAGCAGCAGCAGTGACGTCACACATTCTCCCTCTGACAGACATTCCTCTGCTGTGCTCCACACACACACACACAGCACATCCCACAGAGAGCAGACTCTCCCTCCATCACAGCATGGAGCAACAGAGACCATGGAGAATTCAGTGGCACCAGCCGCGTCTGTGTGAAGTAATCAGATGTGTAACCAGTTTCTTTTTCATCACTGTATGTCTGATTATAGCCTTGTTTATGTTTAGAGAAGTTTGACAAACCACCAGTCAGCATAACTACTCCCTTTATGATTTTAACGACACTGACCCTTCCATGTAGGTACTATGACAACCACGCAGCAGAGAGAACCTTCCTCTTTTTCTAGAATCGACTGTCAATAAAAGAGTTACATTTTCTTCTCCTGCTATGATACTGACACTGAAAGACGCTTTATTATCCACATGGATGTCCTCCTCTAATGAGGATGGCGGAGCCTTCTCTACGAATAGTTGGTTAGGCTCAATCAAAAAGTTCACTCGCGATGCGGGTTATAACAAGTTTTGTTACGTCTGTTCTCTCTTCGCCCTCTCACAAAAACAGGCTGCACCCGCTAAACCTCAACCGTGTGCTGAGCTCGCTAATCGTCTCGTGTGTTCCTGTAATGGTACTTTGATTTAAAACTAGAAACGGTAAATTTAAACTTAGTGCATGCTTGTTTTCATCTCCAGGGGTCATCGAGGCATCCATTCTGGATCCATCCAAAACCCACTTGCTTGCGCTGGCCAGATGATTCTGGTGCGGGCTCGTTAGTGGATTTTGTCTGGCTCTGTGGTGACTCCTGATATCAATTTCTGCCACCCTTATGGACGGGTAGATGCACTTTAATTTATCCGACCCCTTCAATTACGGTCTTGTCTTCCTTTGTGCAGGCGCATTACATTCCTCCGTGGGGCGGCTTCATTAGGGTAAAGCGAAAGGTGCCAGGGGAAGGAGAGAAATTTGTTTCAGGCCTTTTTGCCTTAGTATAGGACAGTAGCCGATTCACACAATATTGATAAAGTTCACAGAGTCTTGAGAATTTGATTGTAATTGTGAATCTCTGGCTTTAACAACTTTCCCACATATGACTCAAAAGACTGACGAAACGGACGACTCAGACACAGTGTAACTTTTATTGGACAGCCACTCAGATTTATGATTTATCTCATTTAGTTTGATTTCATTTAACCTAAAGAGTGGTGTTTGTTTTGTTTGTTTTTGTTTTGTGTGAGATATTGTCCCTTTAATCTGAGGGTTTCTTTTTCATCCCTCACAAAAAAAAAGCATGCTAAATGTAACCAACATATTTTAATATAATTTTGAATTATTTTATTGTGATTAGGTAGTAATCAAAAGGGTGGAGTGTAATGGCAAAATTATATTTTACCAAATTAATTATGTCTTTTCTGTATGTGCTCTTGTTATGTCTCCCCCAAGGAGAAGTTAAATACATTTGTCTGTGAGAAAATAGCCAACCTAGGTTTACTGAGATACAACCGTAGTCACAAGGTCTCTACAGGTTATACGACATAACATCCCTGTGAACCAGACAGACCAGAAGGTCTATCTTTATTTGTTATTAGATGGAATTGTGTGCTTAAAGCGATGTCACTCCCTCTCTCTTATCTGTGTATTTAAGCTGATGTTCTTGATGTGTGAACTTTGAAGACTCTTCCACATGTTGCTGCGTGCATCTTGTGAACGAGTTCTCCTATTCTGCGCAGAATATATGTACTTCAATAAATTACAAAAACCTACATTGGTTTCAGTCTACTAATTCTTGTTACTTGTTTCATCTTCAATTATTCTAAAACAGTTAATTAATCTACACCTGCTGCACCCTGGGTATTTTCCACCACAAATGTTATTTTGGAAGTTATCTGTTGTAGTTATGACTGATAACCTACTGGGACAGAGCCATCACAGAAAAAAAGGAAATTAAACTAAGAACAACTAAAAGCTAAAAGGGAGAGAAAGACGATGGGCGAAACTTGATTCACTCTCGGTCGGACTTTTAACAGCTGGAGACAATTACGGGATTGTAAATGATTCAAAACAAACTCTTAATGCTTTGGCTCATGACACAGTGACAGTGATACCCGGTATATAGTGTGTTCCATTTACCTCGGGACTCGGAAGCCGGAGCTGGGAATGACGTCACACACAAATTGAATACTTTCCACTTACAAGTTGGCTAGCCATTGTTAGCAATACCAGTAGTTAACAACGCATTATGCCGTTTATGTGCAAACAAACAGCGTAGCAACATGTCCACAGATAGAAGTTGGACAGGACTGTGTATAACTGTATGTTACTACAGCTTTCACAACTGTTGATGCACGGGGCATCCATGTTGGATTTTTAACTTGGGTACTGTGAGGTTGTCCGAGTTCCGAGCTCGGAAATCCGAGGTCAGGGGGCGTGTTTCCGACTTTGACCTCGGAAAATCTGACTTCCGAGTACAAATGGAACACACTATTAGCTCACGTTACATCCAAAGTAGGCTAATTTACCGTAAGCAACACTTGAAATGCATCGATGCATCTGTAATGTATTGTCTAAGCAAAATATTAATCGCTAGGCGGTTGTTATAGCGAATACAACCCCTTCAGGCTGATTCAAGACCCCTCCGCTTCGCGTCGGGGTCCTGATCACCCTGTCGGGGTTGTATTCGCTATAACAACCGCCTCGCTCTACATTATCCCTTACATAATATATTAGTTTCACCTTTTAAGTTGAATTACTGAAATGAATTAACTTTTGCACAATATTCTAATTTTTCAAGTTTCACCTGTATCCTTCTGATTCACCTGTTGTTAATTATTAATAAAGCAAAATTGCCCCTTTGTACATTTGGTTATAATAGAGACTGAATTCTTGCTGTTAATATGAAAGTCCATGATAACAAAACAACATACCATTCTACTTTTGAGGGCTAAATTAAGTGAAATATAAGTTTTCCATTTGAACACATTGTCATCAATATTAACAAGCTTTAAAATGACCCATTTTTCAAATTTGGATATTGTTTCAAAATCAGAAATCAAATGAACGAAAAAGTACACGGGCCCAATTACAGTAACTACATGAAAACTTCACTGTTGTTGCATGAAATGTCGTTTGTGTTTAGCCTACATCATCAGTTTATATCATCTATTGTGAAACAATATATCAGCTTCGCTACCAGGCTGTTGGGGAGTGACGTAAGGGGGTAAGTGAGCATCCAGAAGTGAGCATCCAGAAAAGCGTACCGCCTATGGGGAGACTCTTAGGCTAACAAGCCATCACCTGCCGTTAGCATTCTATTGACTGCCATTCATTTTGGCATCACTTTGACAGCGAATAACTTTACATCTGAAGCGTTTAAAGACTCGTCCATCGTTTATTTCTAAAGAAACACAACAATGTATAAAAGGCTCCATTACCTTGTATCTCACGTTATGGCCCCGTAGCAGCAGTTTTTGTAAAAATAGGCTAACAATTGTGTCATAACCATGCGACGTTCCGTCGCATAGTAGAGAAATTACCGTATAGTATAGGAGAAGCTCGCAGGCAGTTTCGACTCACATTAGCTGTTTACTATTACTAATGTTAACTAGCAATTTAGTTAGCAATAATTAGCCTGTGCCTATGTTATCTCCTTACATATACCTACGCTCTTCGTCTCTGCAAGATTGGGGATGATTGAGATTTCTGGTAACACTTTGCAATAAGGGTACATCAATTAGCATTACTTAATGCATTAACAAGCATTAATTAAGGTGTCTAATAAACATTTATTAACTATGTTCATGTTTGTTCATGTTAACTAAGGTATTAATTGATGCATTATTTACCATTAGTTAATGCCTTAACTAACTGTTAATCACAGTTATTAAGGTGTCTATTTTACCATTAGCTAATGCAGTAAGAAGCCTTGACTGTTAATAACAGTTAAATAAGGTGTCTATTATATAATTAGTAAATGCAATATTAAGCCTTGACTAACTGTTAATAACAGTTAAATAAAGTGTCTATTTTACTATTAGTTAATATAGTAAAAAGCCTGGACAAACTGTTAGTAACAGTTAACTAAGATGTCTATTTACTATTTGTTAATGCCTTGACTAACTGTTAATAACAGTTAACTATTTTAACATTAGTTAATGTACTAAAAAGTAGAGCTGTCAAAATAACGCGTTCATTTCGATTAATTAATCTGAGAACAAATAATGCGTTTAAAAAAAATAACGCAGATTAATCCATTCCATATTGACCTTTCACCCGGAGTCGTTCTAGCCACCATTCGACTGTAAAATGAAGGAGGGAGACGAGAGAATGCGTAACAGAAACATTGCTGCATGTGACGCTATAGTTAACACTACACTCAACAGCAACTAACGTTAGCCTACCGCTAGCTAGCAGCTGGATTAAACACGGTTAAAATGCTGACAGCTAACGCTAAATGGTGTAAAACTTGACTGTATTTCACTCACTATAGACTCACTCGACTTTGCTCTTTCTACGGACTAGAAGAAGAAGAAAAAGGTAAACAATGGCAGAACTGGCAGCAGCATTGACGTCAATGTTTCGATTTGATTGGATGCCCTACTTCATCGGATCAAGCCTTTCATTCACCATAAAAGAACTCATCTTAACCCAGTAAGTTTACAAGAGAGACTTGCAGTCACTCTGAGAGTCCTGGCATCCGGCGCTATAAATCCGGGAGTGCCGGCAAGATCTACGTCATTTTGACGTCACAATGGCCCGCGCCAGCTTGGCTGCGGCTACTGTAAAATGGCTTTCAGGCGTCGCTGTGTCCATTCTTTTACTGTCTATGGGCATGGGCTGCAACAGACATTCCGACGGAATGGAAATTTCGAAGGACAAAATACTGGCTTTAGCATTGTTGTTAGAGAAGATATTTCAACTTAGCATGTTTCCTTAATATCTGACATGTTGTGGTCAGTTTTTTGATTTAATACACAGTGTTGTGCCAGTTCACAGCTTTTCTGAACTAGTTCAAGTTCAGTTCATACATGCTCAAAGTGAACAGTTCACGTTCAAAGTTCACAATTTTAATTCTGAACTAGTTCAAAGTTCAGTTCATTTTACTTTTTTCGTGAGATATTCAAATAAATACTTTTTTCACACTACGAGCTAGAAATCACTATACGTTCTTTGAAGCTGCTCATTGTAGACATTTGCTCATGACACTGCAATTGTGGGTTTCTTACCAGGTGATGAAACTTGCAGCAGTACATTTTTTTTTAAATTGCAGCGCTTTCTCTCACTCTCGTCTTTGGTCTGTCTGTCTCTCTCTCTCTCTCTCTCTCTCTCTCTCGCTCCTCTAGCCCTCCGCGCTCTCGTCGTTGCCTGCTACGCGGCGTTGCTATGCCTACCCCGCTCTGCTGCAATTCATCACGGGTAACGTTGTGCGGAAGCCAGTATGCTATTCAACTATTCTCAGCCGGACACTACGTTGCCCGCAATGCATTGCGCACACAATGTCAAAACCATTTCTGTCTGGTGATACATGATTTAAGCGGCACCAGCGAGAATAGGAGGGAGGAACTTTCTCTCGTTGCGTTTCAAAAGAGAAAACAGATGTCACTCAGTTTTCAATGGAAAACAAATTCCAACGTTCATTTACAGTGATGTCTGCCGTTCATGACACATAATGTGAACTAATTCACGTTCAAGTTCTTTATTAAAAAATGTGTTGCGTTCAGTTCAACGTTCACGAAAAAATGAGCGTGTTCAATGAACGCGTTCTTTTGAACTCGTTCACGCACAACACTGTTAATACAGTAAATATATCACATATTGAAGCTAGCAAGTTTGCTAGCTTCAATATGTAACCGGTTTACCCTGCAGAGCCATTAAAGGAATACTTCACAGATTTAGCATTAAGCTTTGTATCAGTAGAAACACGGTAGTATTTTTGAATGACCGTGCTTCCCTCCCTCATGTCCCCCTGAGACGAGAGATCGCTGTATTGTGGGTCTGGAAAAAATCTTCTGATGACGGAAAACAATGATTTTTGCGTCATCGGAAGATTTTTGCCCAGAGTCTGTGGACTACAGCCAGCTAGTTCCGCATGTTTTCAACCTGCCCATAGGGGGTTGGACTGGCGAGTCGAAGTAAGCCGAAGAAATACTTGAAGCTTCGCTAAACAGGCTCTCTCTTTTCAGCAGCAAACTTTTACAACAATTATGTGCATTCAAACTACTGCACATGTGTACCACCGGGATACATTGGTACAGATCGGAGAATATGCAGGAAACATTATTACAGACGGAATACTCTGTACACAACGCAAGCTTCATGGCTGAACAACCGGACTATCCAGCTACCAGGCCTGCTAGCGGGTAAGACTCGTGGAGGTCGGCTGTGTTAACATGGACTGGTGCATAAATGGGGTGCTTGTATCCAACTACTGCTAACTGCTGGTGGAGTTTGTGACTTTTAAATGCCGACCATTCTACATTCCACGCTAATTAACGACTGTGTTTATACTTTGTGTTTACATCTAACCAAGCGCTAATGCTAGTATGCGTTAGCTGAACTTTATGGAGCCTATAATGTGTGTGCACTAAATGTAGCCTGTTTCATATGTCGTTTTTATAAATGTTTTTATATATTTTAAATGTGTAACACCACTTGAGCCACGGTGAAACATTTCGTGTATATGGTTGAAATGACAATAAAACACACTTGAGTTGAGTTGAAAGCCTCACTGTCTGTCTGTCTGTAAACGGTAGGCGTGGCTTGGGAGTGGACTCATAAAGCAGCAAGCAAGTGCATTCTGGGATTTGGTGTCTTTCATCCACATGAGCCAAAAACACATTGTCTGGTTTGGCCTAGAAGGCACCAATTTCTAAAAAAAAATTCACATTTCTACTACACAAGTGACCCAATTTAAAGACATATTCAGCTTTCCAGCGGTGAAATATCCCTTTAATGGAGACGTGAGTGATGTCATATGGAGTTTAACCCATAGACTATTAACAGTCTGTCATGGTTTATAGCTATGTAACATTTAGCTATCCAAACCCATATTTACTTCCACTTTTTGGGACCTCTCCGCTCTCCTCCTCCTGGTTCCCCTCGGCCAGCAGCTGTGCCTCTTGAACCCGATCACTCCCGCTCCCACTTCCCGCGGCCAGCAACGGCCTAGTCCTGTCTGCTCTACCAGCCCTCCTCTACAGAGGAGGGGCCACTCACTTCAGCCAACCTCGGGAGAAAATGTCTGGAATCCGTTTCCGCTTTAGGGAGTGGACGGTGATGTGTTTTTTTATTTGACTTTCCAACCAACTTTAATTTCCAAGACAACTCGGACAGTTTGTGTTAACTGTAGGGGATTGAATTAACGTTACGACGATGGCTTCTTCGCCTCAGAAGTCTCCGTCCTCTCCGAAATCTCCGTCGCCCAAATCTTCGACGCCCAAATCCCCATCTTCCAGAAAGAAAGACGACTCTTTCCTGGGAAAACTTGGTGGAACTTTGGCAAGAAGGAAAAAGGCTAAAGAAGGTAACAGTTAACGTTAAAAAGAAAATAAGCAGTTAGAAACTGACAGAACCGTTTGAGTTATAACAATATTTTTTAAATCATAACCGACAGCAGTAAAGTTAACCAGTCTTGCAGTGTAGGATTAATCCCCACACATTTAACACTTTTAACGTTAACGTTACGCACCCACATTTCAGAGAACGAACACGTTTACACAAATGTATGCACATTGTTTTGAACATATTTATCACAAAGAAACACCATTTATTATGCTACAACGTGTGGTTAGCGCTGTGTGTGTGTGTGTGTTTTCTTCTGGTCGCGGGCTATGTCTATACCCATGTAAGGTATTGGATCCGCTACTGCTGTAATAAGTGAAGAATGAGGCAGGAGTAAACATAGGCCCTTCACAGACTGCAGGAGGCTCTTCAAACACCCTCCCCGATTTAATACTTAGGCTACTTGATACATAGAGGTGCTACACCTGTATAAAGCTGGCCCCCCATATCATCCAAAAATTATTAAAAACACTGCTATTCGTTTGTGCTACGTTTGTGCCGTAAAAAATATCGTTTGTGCTGTTAAGGGTTTTAAGTAATTAAACTACATTTTCTGGCCAGTGACGTCACTCAGCCCCCCATTAATGTCCAAATCTCCCCAAAATGGTGTCAATCGTTTGTGCTGATTTGTGCCTTTTAAAGAAACATTTGTACTACTTCAGGTTTTACGTTATCAGGCTTTATTTGTTACACGTCTACTATTTGCGCTGCAAAGGCTTCTGACAACAGCCATCACTAGAATGAATCTGCCATTAAGGTCAACAGTTCAGGAGACACATCTCCGCCCCTTGACCACCAGTTGGCTGGCTTTATCCTGAAGGTGAGTCAAATATTCGTAATCTTTCCTATTAGTTATTGTGCCAGACCCAGTTGCAGAGTAGGCTAGCCTAGGCTACAGTGACAGAGGTAGATGGTGGGCCGAACGCTGCTATCTGCTTTAGTTTTTGAAATGATCGATCCTCGGCGATAGAGTAGCTGCTTTTTTCACATAAACTAAATCATTTTTTTCTGAACACGTATCCGTTTGTTGGCAGTGTCAAGTCGATCATATTTTTTTGAAAGCTAAATTTACGTTTAATAAACGGATTAGGCAAATGCGAGGGAGTACTATACATCTAACCAATCAAAAAACGAATTCTATCATCATGTGACTAAAGTCTGCCAATAATATTCATTCAAAATAAAGTGACATTACCATGACTGTAGCGTAGCACATGCATTCTCTAGCTAGCTAGCTAGCTACATCCATGAGCACATGCCGTAACAGCGGGAGCACTTTCTATGGTGTAAAATCTTGGGGAAATCACCATAAAATCTTGGTAGCACTTTATAATAACTATCCATAACTCACCATTTGTTAAGCATTAATAAACTCTTAGTTAATGGTTTGTTCATCATGACTTATTAATTGTTCATACGTTGTTCATCATGAGTAAATTATTTGTTCACACAGTTATAAATGGTTTGTTCATAGTAAACAAGCCTATTAGTTAATGGTTTGTTCATCATTATTGATTAATTGTTTCTTACATAACTCATCATCAGTAAAGCATTCGTTCACACAGTTATAAATGGTTTGTTCATAGTAAATAAGCCTATCTTGAAAAATGTGTTTGTAAGTACATGATTTATACTTAATAGATATTGAAATAACTCTTTGTAAATGAAATAATTTTCCAATTATAAACCAGTTGCTAACTATTGCTAAATGCATTGTTCATCATTTGTAAAGCATTGCTCCTACATTCATTCTAATCAGTACAACATTTGTAAATACAGTTAGTAAATGGTTTGTCCATAGTAAGTAAGGCCATATAAAATGTTTATAAGTTTATTTTTTAATAATTCCTAAATTATGCATGAACCGTTTGCAAATGAAGTCATTTTACCGTTATTAACTAGGTACTCAGGAACGTAAAAGGTTGTTTAAAACTAGGAAGTTAATGATTAACAGACTATCTACAATTACATTTGTTCATGCCTTAAATAAAGTGTTATGATTTAGAAAAAGGCCTGAACTAATAGCTGGGTTGTTAATACATCTGTTACAAATACTTACCAATAATGTAATACATGACTAATTCAGGAGTTACTGATGATTAGTTAAGTATACTGTGTGAGCCCATCTAAAGTGAGTACTTTCTTTGCTTTACAAAGCATTTATAAATGAGTTGCAAAGGCTAACGGAACCTGGACACACATGTATTGTTCTATTTGGACATGCCTTCAGAAATATGTGTACAGATAGTTAGTGTTAATGCATCTTTAACAAGCACTTACCAACACATCAATTCATGATTAACTCATGAGTTACTATTGATTAGTTGACTACATGGCATGAGCCCATCTAAAGTGAGGACTTGTTATGCTTTACAGAGCATTTATAAATGAGTTGCAAAGGTTAGCAAATACAAAGACATGTAAAAAAAACTATTTTAAGAAAAGGGAAAGAAATGTCAAATTGATGGAAAACATACAAATATTTATTTAAAACTAAATAAATTCTTCTTTTCAATACATTTTTTATACAGCGAGAAAGAACACACACCCCAGGGTAAAAAAGAAAATGAAAATAAACTATGAGCAAAGGGGTATTGAACAAACAATGAAATAAATGCTTCACAGGAAAATAGAAAATGTAATTACAATGAATAAAAATGACTTAACGCATCCGTATGCTGTCAAAAAAAGAAACTAACAGCAACAACAATATATACATATGTATATAATAATAGTATGTCAAATGTACAAATATTTATGTAAAGCTATTGTAAATAAATTCTTCTTTTTAACAAAGAACACATCCCAGGGAAAAAATAAAGCTGAAAGTAATGGTATTGAACAAACAATAACAAAGAAATGCTTCACTGGAAAATAGAAAATGTAAGTACAATGAATAAAAACTTATGAGTGGGTTTGAATCCGCCCTGCTGCCCTTTGCTGCGTGTCATCCCCCATCTCTCTCTCTCCCTTTCCTGTCTATCAGCCTACTTATATTTCTTTGAGATGTCGTGCATTAGCTGACCAAATGCACCATGGTGGTGCTTTTTCGCCAGCCACTCGTTCCACTCTGAGGGACAAATGGTCAGACAGCAGACTTTCAGAACGATTTCCCCTCAGTCTCCAAATCTGCTCCTTGTAACTGCGCCAGGCCCTCTCCACATGTTGAGTATGAGCCCCAGTACGGGGATCAACATACCACCTACTGTGATTCACAGAATGATGTTTGTACCCAAGTACTGACAGTACACGGTAGGAACGCCATTCATCGCTTACAATTGATGTCCCAGGTCTGACGTGTTGAACCACTAAAGGCACGAGGTGCCCCCTGGACCGTTTCTCCACAAGGCGCAGAACTGGCTTTCTTGACTTTCCATTCACGCCAAGCATCCCAAATACCCACTTTCGTCGGCCCCACGCACCAGCCATTCTTCCTCTTCCATACTGATGCAGGAAAAAAACAGATATAATAATTTTATTAGTATATCTATATTACTATAAAAAAACAACTTGATTGACTACTGTATTTCACAACTATCAAAAAGTTATGAACTAAAAACTAAAAATGTACCTTTCGTTTGTGTCGAAAGTGGCTCTCATCAAGGACTACAAACTCCCTTCTCCCACCAATCTGCTGGCGTGTCCGCCTTCTCAACCTCTCCATCGCAAACACACATACCTCCCTTATTTTTCTGGCCATTTTGGTCAGAGTTGCTGAACTGGCTGCAATGCTGTCTTCCATCATGTCAATTTGACGAAGTCTTAGACCCTGTGAAAATCTTCAAAGGTAAATACAAAAAATGTTGCACTGTTAATACATTTAAGACAATACATAGCACATAATTCATGCAGACAAAGGAGAACAGCAAAAGGCAAAACAATGCACTAAAGGTTCTCTAAGTCTTGCTACGCAGTTTCTTAGCTTGAACATTTATTTTGTCACATACAGCAAACATCTCACGATTCACTAGCTGCCTGTCCCCTGAATACACAAGCTCTCTGTTTTGTTTGAAACGTCAACAGAAGTGACATCACCCAACCATGCTTAGAGAACCTTCAACATATAAATTTGGTTAACATTTTGTCACATAGGTCTTGAAAAGGATGCTTGACATATGTATTGTTAATTTTTGTGTATACACTTTTTGAGATATTAAATAAAAACTAAAAATAATTTCTGCAATAGATTTAACATGGCCCATTGTGACATCATAATAAGTAAATCAAGCACATGTAGAGTAACCAAGCACCTGTGCTCTTACTGACTATGCAGCTACTTAAAAGGAATGTTTTCTCTTCTCTCCATTCACTTTCTCTCACATCTCTTTCTTCTCTCTCTCTGTCTCCCTTTCTCTCTCTCTATTAATCTATCAATTTCATTTTGTTATTTTATTTATTTTTAAAACGAAAGTCTTTGCATGTTTTTAGTACTCAACATCTAAGGCTCTCTTTCTCGGTGTGTCTCACTTTTCTACACTTTCTCTGCTCAAGTGCATACAAGGTGCTGGTTCAAAAGGTCCTTGCACACTTCAAAGGCTCTCAGGGCCAGATGTACTAACGCTTTTGCGCCCACTTCAGGCGTATTTGTGTCGCAACGTGCGCGTAAAATCATGGCGAGGTATGTACAAACAGGCCGCAATGATGTAAAAGCGCAAACTGCATGTCGTGGGAGCTGAAAAGGGCAAATTGCGTTTTTCGTGTCATGCATATTTATTCATGGGAGGGTCGCGGGGAAAGTGGGAGTTTACCGTAAAGAGATGGGAGGGGAAGCGTACAGAGCGCTTAATTACGTATTCCGCGGTATGTACAAACACCGCCAGTAATAGCGCGCCTCTATTTTGCGGTGAAAATTCTCCGCCTCTTAAAAGCAGGTGTAAACCTGGAAGCGGGTTTCCTCACATATGCCTCCTGGTGAAATGACAGCAGTAATCCGAGCAAGACGAAGACATAGGCCAAGGAGACGAGCTGAAAGGAGTTTTGCCACAAGGATCACAGATTAAGCAGCCATGCAAGATTACAGTTACTGGAAGAAATCAAAGATGACATCGAATCTCCGACTCAGAGTTCACATTCCAGCAGTTGTTAAACTCCCCGCTACATTACAAATATTGGCATCAGGATAATTTCAAACAGTCATAGCATCAGCAGTGGGAATATCGCAGTCTGCACTCAGCCGTATCATAGCACAAGTACTTACAGTTTACGCTATAGTGGGCGGAGAAAGGCGCTAATTACGGATGACCTGCAGGTTTTTGTAAATATGGCGTAAACTACGGTATCATTGCGTTCGCTATCTGCGGGTGAGCCATGGCGCTGATAACGCTACGTTCGCAAATGTACGTACATCTGGCCCTCAGTCTCTACTACCTAGCAACCACCACAGCAACTACTTTATTGAGCATTGCGCCACAATGTCTACCCTAGCAACACAATAGTAACTTTCTCCACATTATCTGTTTTAGCTTTGTATAACATTTTACGACACTTTTGGATTTTCATGCATAATTCTTTGGAATAGCATTTGTAGTTATTATTGCTAATAAGGTTGTATTAAGGTGGTAACAATATAAACCTATTGTTAACCTTACACATACCATAACACTAAAAAGTACCAACATAGCCAATAATAACAAGCAATGATAAATCTAATTTGAACACAACAATAACACATACATTACAATAATACTACTAATAATACAATTTTTATATATTGAGTGTAAAAAAAATATGGATCCATAATCAATTACATTGACAGATAATGAAGGTGATTTCTTAAAAACCTAAATCTATTGCTTACCTACCTGTGTATAAACTGCATCCAGTTTTTCAGGGAGACCTTGGAATGACTGAAAATTGACTTGTGACGCACAGATATTTGTGTGACCTTTCTGGAGTGTTCAGCCCCTCGACAGATCCTAACAAACAAGAGTAACATACCGTTGTTTGTTGTTATTTAGAAAGGTGTATTATACAATTGAAATACAAACAATGCAATTCCCATATTTGACTATAAACTAGAAAAGGCATGATAAGGAAAAGCCCACATATTGAGAACTGAGAATAAAAATGTGAAGTCATGCATATTACTGAACAGCACCAAAACACATACTGGACATAGGGTTCTGCCTGACTCTGGGAATTTGACATAGGTGTACTGACTTATGCCCCCTGTATTTTAAGGAAAAACATGTATTTATTTACTATACACTATCCATTCACAAAGAAAATAGGTGACCTTAAAGGTTGGATTTTTAAGGCATTAAGATCAATTTCAAAAAGGATGGATTTTTATTCCTCTTTTTAGTCAACTTTAGCACGGGTGTGTTAACTTATGCAAGCCACTGTACATATTGTTTACCAATAACATATGACAAATTCGAACTGAAGGATCTCATCTCTGTTTATGTTTACATCTGTAAATATATGTAAATGTTATGTAAACATAAACATTGTAAATGGACCCAAGTTGATTTCCTGTTGCAGTGTATGTGAATGGCATCAACTGACAGGAAGTTAGCAAGGGGCCAGGCAGTAGCCTAGCAATGTAATTCCATTGAAAAGGTCAATACATTACTTACCAAGCATATTGGTCCACAGTGTTGACCCTTCCCTTCAGCTCCATGCTACGATGGCATTTTCTGCATTTCATTTTTCTTCTCAAAAGTTTCTTCCTCTGCAACCACTTAATAAGCTTCCGAGCATTTCTTCTAGAGACATCCTCATGTAGAAGGTTTCTCAAACTACTGAATCGAGTCATTGTGTAGAGTGAATCTACAGAAATGTGCACTAGTGAATGATGCTGGTGATGCTTAGGCCTATGTTATGATCTGGCACCATTTCCGCCGCCCGCGTTCAGTAGGGATTGCGTCATCAACATCGGAACTTTCGCGCGCACAGGATTATACTCTGGGTATGCGCATGTCAGGTTGTGCAGGCAGACGGATCGCGTATACCGCATGTTTACGCACAGATCGCATACCCACACACACTACAACGTTACAGCCGCCTGTTACATTGTTTGTAAAGTAAGAATAGCAGAACAGAAAACGGATAAATACTAGAGCAAGACAAGATGTGGAGGAGACAGAAGCGGAGGGCAGTAGTGTTGGTGAGTATAAATATATATTTTGGTCGTGCTTTATAACTTAAATTGACAATGAGGTAGATTGCTAGCTAGCTAACTACTCAAATGCGGGGGTACTAAACTGCATAACCAGTTAAATCAAAAAGCAAGAGTTAACTGTACTGTAATTACCATGGAATGTAAACAAATGAATTCAGCATGTGTTTCCTAAGTTCAGCAAACCAATTTAAGACAGTATAAGATAGAAAACGAATGAAAACCTCTGAATGCGGTCTGAAATGAACTAATTGTATAGTAATTCACACTGCATTATACCTGAACAATAAGCTAGTCTGACGTAAGAAAGGGAAATTGACTTAATTCCATTAGTTTCTTTTCTTTCTGTCAGATAAGGTTACTTTAAGATGCTAATAGTTAATGTTGTATAGGCTACTTAATGAAACCATGCTTCAGTAGAATAAACACATATTACTGAATACCTGTGTCCAGTGATTCAACACTTATTGTCATAAAACAATGTTTATTATGAAATTGGGGGAAAACACTATTTTAATATCACCTTATCATTAGATTGTTAACCCTAGCATTGTTTATGGACAAAGTTGTGATCATTATGACTTGGCTTCTGTAAGGATAACTTTCTACATTCATATAATAATAACACATGTATTTCTTTTAGGTGTGTCACTAGCCCCCACAGCACAGCTGGCCATAAAAAATGTAGCACATGAGTTGCAGATGTGCAAACAACAAATGGAATGGCAGAAGGAGAAAATAGAGGAGTTGACCAAGGACAGAGATTTCCTCAAGGAACAACTGGCATCAGGCAAGTCTCCCAACACAATGTTTAGTCAGACTATTGGTTTGTTCTTATTTAGGTAGAAGGAAGGCATTGCATGTTCTCTTCGCCTCCAGTCAGCCGCAGTCATCTGCCAAGGGGTCAAAGAGTGTACAGATCCGTACCAGCAGCTTTACATTACATTACATTACATGTCATTTCGCAGACGCTTTTATCCAAAGCGACTTACAATTAAGTGCTTTCAACTGTGAAGGTACAAACTCCAGACAACAAGTAGTAAGTGCAAGTACATTAGCTTAAAATAAGTAAAGCTACAAAGAGACATATGAAAATGCAAGTAGGTAGCTTAAAATAAGTAAAGCTACACTTTACTTTACTTTTTTTTTTTTTTTTTTTTATCCGAGGTGTAGTCTGAAGAGATGTGTCTTTAGCCTTCGGCGGAATGTGTGTAGGCTTTCGGCCATCCTGATGTCGGTGGGGAGCTCGTTCCACCATTTGGGAGCCAGGACAGTGAACAGTCGGGATTTCGTTGAGTGATTAGTTCTCCCTCGCTGTGAGGGAGCCACAAGCAGTTTGGCTGATGCAGAGCGAAATGGGCGGGTTGGGGTATATGGTTTGACCATGTCCTGGATGTAAGCTGGGGCTGATCCAGTCGTGGCCCTGTATGTAAGTACTAGTGTCTTGAAGCGGATGCGGGCAGCAACTGGTAACCAGTGAAGAGAGCAGAGGAGCGGTGTAGTGTGAGAGAACTTGGGGAGGTTGAAGACAAGCCGAGCTGCTGCGTTCTGGATGAGCTGCAGGGGTCGGATGGCACATGCCGGTAGGCCAATCAGGAGGGAGTTGCAGTAGTCTAGACGTGAGATGACTAGAGCCTGAACCAGAACCTGGGCCGCCTTCTGCGTTAGAAGGGGACGTATCCTTCTGATGTTATGCAGCATGTATCTACAAGATCGGGTGGTTGCAGCAATGTTAGCAGTAAAAGATAGTTGGTCGTCAAGTGTCACACCCAGGTTTCTAGCAGTCTGGGTGGAGACCACCACAGAGTTGTTGATTGTTATAGTCAGGTCTTGGGTAGGAGAGCCTTTTCCTGGAATGAAAAGGAGCTCAGTCTTGTCAAGGTTGAGTTTCAGATGGTGTGTGGACATCCAAGAGGAGATGTCTGTTAGACAGGCTGAGATCCGTGCTGCTACTTGAGTTTCAGGCTCAGGAAAGGAGAGTATTAGTTGGGTGTCATCTGCGTAGCTGTGATAGGAAAAGTCGTGGGACTGAATGACAGACCCGAGAGACTTGGTATACAGAGAAAAGAGGAGGGGACCCAGGACTGATCCCTGAGGAACCCCAGTTTTGAGTGGGCAAGGATCTGAGCTAGATCCTCTCCAAGTTACCCGGTAGGTACGGTCTGTCAGGTAAGATGTGAGCAATGATAGCGCAGAGCCTGAGACACCCAGATTCTGAAGTGTCAAAATGAGGATCTGGTGGTTCACTGTGTCAAAGGCAGCAGAAAGGTCCAGAAGGATGATGATGGAAGAAAGATCGGTTGTTCTAGCAATGTGAAGCTGCTCGGTGACAGCAAGGAGGGCAGTTTCTGTTGAATGCCCAGCCTTGAAGCCAGACTGGTGGGGATCAAGCAGGTTGTTCTGGTGGAGATAGGTAGAGAGTTGATTAGTTGAGAGCTTCACATATTCTCACACAACTTCAAACCCATGATGTTAAAGTCTTGTCTTAGTAAGGTTCTGTTTTAAGAGGCAGTCTTTGCTTTCATCGAAAATAGTACTACTATTGCTAGGCAGCAGGCTACATCAATCTATTAATGACAGGAACGTCTGTGTGTGTTTGTGTGCCTGTCATCCGCATATCTCTCGAATATGGTTGTGCGGTATCGTCTACGATAGTATTGTGATTGTTGTTTTAACGATGTCCAAATTCACATTAACATTAGTATTTAAATTGCTTTGGGGGAAAAAGTATAACCTTGGACTTGCAGGGCCTGGCTCTGCATTGTATGCATGCACATATGTGTTCTTATGTATAATGTGTTGAGATTCTTAGGTTTGTATTTTAATCTTTTTAAACAGCTCTTAAAAAAGAGGAACCCAGAGCACCTAGTACTGCCGGTTCCAGCAGTGTCCATGCACTTGACTCATCTTCTGAGAAGAGTTCAAAGAGTTCTGACTCAGAGTTGTCATCTTACACATGCTCATCTTCAGAGGATAAGAAGAGAAAGAAGAAGGGGAAAGGGAGAAAAAGGTCACCAAAGAAGTCAAAAACACTGCAAAGAGGTTAGATATGCTAATTTCAACACTTTTCACTCACCTGCTTGTTAGATCACTCCTGCTTCACTCTGCTCTGTGCTCCAGGCTGGCTCCTTTCCCATATGATGTGACATTGCATGTGTGATTGTTTTTAGCACTCACAAAGTAAATTATGGAGGAATAGGTTGTGGTCATCCTAGTACATAAATATCATATTCTAGATTGGAATTGACTTTGACTGTGTAGCTGACAAGCCACTAGATGGTCAGTGTAGTGTGTGTGTGTGTGTGTGTGTGTGTGTGTGTGTGTGTGTGTGTGTGTGTGTGTGTGCGCCAAAGAGTGTGTGTAAGTACAGTAATATAAATGAAAAAATCATACTGTAGATAGCGCTAATTGTATGTTCTTTAAATTCCAGCCCGGAAGCCAGAGCAGGTTTTGGCCCGGTACAAGAAGATACTGAAATCTTTCAAGAGGCTTGGAACCATGTCTGGTGCATTTAGACAGGTCGGTGTTGACAGGAATACAGTGGTGGTCAATGCGCCAATTGCTGAGCTTTACATTGCTGCGCCAGACCACTACAAAGAGGTTTTAAAAATGTATACCCATTCTACAAAATTAAGTGAATTTGCTGCACAGTGTGCTTCTACAATTGAAAGAGATGAGGAGATTGCTGCTGCAGTCAACATGTTAAAAGCTAATGGAAAGCTGCTCCCACTGAAGAAGAAGTTGGGTTAGGTATCGTTTGTATTTTTCCGATTCAGAACCGGTACTTAAAAAACTGAAAAATGACATCAAAGATGTAATATATTTACTAGCGATCACGTGCAGTGAATGGTTAATATGCTTTTACGTTTGTTTGGGTGAGCCCAGAGGGAAAATATGGCATTTTAAAAGTAGCCTACATTTACAGTAGCTAGCTAACGGTAGAATACAGAGAAAGCGGGATATTTTTACGTCCGGTCCAATTCCTACCGGTTGCATAGGAACTGGTTCCATAATGACACCCTAGTGATAAGCCACATGTTTGAATTTTGAATCATGCTTTAATTTTTTTTATTTTTTTTTATTTAATGTTATGTTTTCCCGTGAAGTAATTTCTTTATTTTCTGTTCAGTGCCATTGTTCATAGTTTTTTGTATTTTATTTTTTTCCCTGGGATGTGTTCTTTGTTGAAAAGAATTTATTTACAATAGCTTTACATAAATATTTGTACATTTGACATACTATTATTATATACATATGTATATATTGTTGTTGCTGTCTTCTTTCTGTTTTCTTTTTTGACAGCATACGGATGCGTTAAATCATTTTTATTCATTGTAATTACATTTTCTATTTTCCCGTGAAGCATTTATTTCATTGTTTGTTCAATACCCCTTTGCTCATAGTTTATTTTCATTTTCTTTTTTACCCTGGGGTGTGTGTTCTTTCTCGCTGTATAAAAAATGTATTGAAAAGAAGAATTTATTTAGTTTTAAATAAATATTTGTATGTTTTCCATCAATTTGACATTTCTTTCCCTTTTCTTAAAATAGTTTTTTTACATGTCTTTGTATTTGCTAACCTTTGCAACTCATTTATAAATGCTCTGTAAAGCATAACAAGTCCTCACTTTAGATGGGCTCATGCCATGTAGTCAACTAATCAATAGTAACTCATGAGTTAATCATGAATTGATGTGTTGCTAAGTGCTTGTTAAAGATGCATTAACACTAACTATCTGTACACATATTTCTGGAGACATGTCCAAATAGAACAATACATGTGTGTCCAGGTTCTGTTAGCCTTTGCAACTCATTTATAAATGCTTTGTAAAGCAAAGAAAGTACTCACTTTAGATGGGCTCACACAGTATACTTAACTAATCATCAGTAACTCCTGAATTAGTCATGTATTACATTATTGGTAAGTATTTGTAACAGATGTATTAACACCCCAGCTATTAGTTCAGGCCTTTTTCTAAATCATAACACTTTATTTAAGGCATGAACAAATGTAATTGTAGATAGTCTGTTAATCATTAACTTCCTAGTTTTAAACAACCTTTTAGGTTCCTGAGTACCTAGTTAATAACGGTAAAATGACTTCATTTGCAAACGGTTCATGCATAATTTAGGAATTATTAAAAAATAAACTTATAAACATTTTACATGGCCTTACTTACTATGGACAAACCATTTACTAACTGTATTTACAAATGTTGTACTGATTAGAATGAATGTAGGAGCAATGCTTTACAAATGATGAACAATGCATTTAGCAATAGTTAGCAACTGGTTTATAATTGGAAAATTATTTCATTTACAAAGAGTTATTTCAATATCTATTACGTATAAATCATGTACTTACAAACACATTTTTCAAGATAGGCTTATTTACTATGAACAAACCATTTATAACTGTGTGAACGAATGCTTTACTGATGATGAGTTATGTAAGAAACAATTAATCAATAATGATGAACAAACCATTAACTAATGGGCTCGTTTACTATGAACAAACCATTTATAACTGTGTGAACAAATACTTTACTCATGATGAAAAACGTATGAACAATTAATAAGTCATGATGAACAAACCATTAACTAAGAGTTTATTAATGCTTAACAAATGGTGAGTTATGGATAGTTATTATAAAGTGCTACCAAAATCTTCTCTAACAAAAACTACACAATCAAACATTTTCCAGCAGGAATCCTATCCGAAGTCGAGAAACATTAACAGCGGCATCCAAGATTCCAGGTGTAATGGCTCCGGTAAATACTGCTGTTTATACTTAATGTTAGCTTAGCTAGCTAGTGCATGAACTCTGTAAACCGTTAATATATAACGTTATTCTGTTTTATGTTTGTATTTACAGGTAACGTTAGGCCTACATTTGTTAGAAATAACATACAGATCACAGTGAAGAAAACATTTGTTATGAGGAAATACAGAGCTAACATGTTAGCATGTAAATGTTAGCTAGCTAGATGTAATGTTAGCAGTGCATGTTAACGGGTTACATGCTGCCAGTCCGACATGCTTCTATTCCGACGTGCCGCTATTCCGACATGCTGCCAATCCCCTAACCCTAATGGAAACAAATTGTCGGAGTGGTGGGACGTTTGAAAACAATAGAAGTGCCACCACTCCGACAATTAGACGTCAATGTCGGAGTGGGGGTATGTCAGAATGGATGGCAGAACCCATGTTAACGTAAACACAGTTATTCTATCAGGCTGTAGCGCCGGAAATTAGGATATGAAAAACGATTACTAGACGGAGATTAAAGTGGAAAAGATAGCATTTATAATAAGTTTAGATCTACTAGCTACATCACCTAATAGCTAGTCATGGAAGAGATAACATGTAGCTAACGTTTGAGCTAGCTACATAAGATTCAACTACAGATAACCTAACGTTACTAGCTAGGCATGGAAGAGATAACATGTATTACATAGGTTTACATCAACAGCAGGTATCCTAATAGCTAGTCATGGAAGAGATACCATGTATTAAATAACATTACATTACAATATTTATGTATACAATATTTAGTTATACATTTTATCACCAAACAACAACGCAATTAAAACATTTCTCTTTCCGCTTGCTAGAAAGACGCCTACACTGATACCTAATTTGGGAAGTTCTCACAGTCCCCACAAAGACACGTCTGTACATGGGAGCTCATTCAATTTGCATGTGCATCTCCCTTTGACACATTGTGTTTTTTACAGGTAAAAAACGTTTTGGATAATCAAAGTGTGGATTATAGACTTTGAGGGCTATCTCCTGGCCTCTCACTTGAGGTAGCTGTGTCCTTAAATGTCTTGAGTTTCATTTTTTTCAGTGTTGCATGAAATTCAACCTCATCTGTGTTGAGACGTTGCTGAAAGAATTCAACAAATGCCTTCTTACCTATTTCTTTTGCATTCAGCAGATCTGCAGAGATGGCTTCTGATGCTACCTGACCTGAGGTAACATGGTAAAGATGCTCTTTTTCCAGTGTTTGATCAAATGGGTTCATCATGTGATGTATGGTGGACAGAATGCTCTGAACATCTTTTTCATCCTGTTCCTTTATTTTCTCATCCAATTCTGTTCTCTGTCTCGTTGACATGTTCTGCCCAGCCATGTCCTTGACCTCCATTGTGATGGCTGCTCTCTCATGCTGTGTCAGTGTCCACCTGTGGACTGCACCTTTGTTCAACAAAAAACCTGTAAGCCCACCTTTGGTCTTTGAGTCTCTGTTTGCTGTCTGTTCTATTACCTGGTCACATGTAGTGCCTGTAAAGGCATATGCCTGCTGCCTCTGTGCCACAAAGTCACCTGATTGTACCTGTGTGTAGATTTTTGGATGAGTTTCCTTTAGAATGTTCATCTCCTGCCAGTATGCTGATAGGTATCTACTGTAATTGATTCTGTCGTAGGAAAAGAACCACGGCAGCATGAACTGGATGCTGGAAAGATGCAGACCCCAGTTTGCCTCTCGTGTGGCCCTGATGAATGATAGCAGATCCTCTGTAGGAACTCCAAAACTGGTATGTCTTGCTTTCTTGTTTGTTGAATTTGTCATAGCATTCAAGGATTGTGTTGAACACCTGTGATTCAATAATCACTTGACATATTTCTTCAGGAAAGGCACTTTAGAGGTCAGCAGCAACTTTTAAAGCAGCTTCACGGCAGTCTTGAGAAAGGGTTTCAAGGTAGGCTTACCAGCGTAACCTGTGTAGTACCTCACACATCAACTTGTGGCTTCGGATGCTTCTGTTATAGGGCTGGGCGATATGGCTGAAAACTGTATCACGATATAAGTGTTTCATATCAGTCGATATCGATAATTATTGATATTTTTTATGACCTATTTAAAATAAGGACCAGGAGAAAAAAATGTATTCAATTTAAACGTTTTTATTTTAAGCTTAACCTTCCTCCGATTATAATCCCCTCAGTTATAAAAGCAGAAATGTCAACACAACCATGGAAAACACTCAAATAATTCAAATGTAAACATAAGTCTAAAATCACAATGAACACTTCTGGTGAATGAAGTGTTTTAAAATATGTGCAGTGTTTTGTAAACATAGGAGAAATTGAAATAAAACTGAGGTAGACTTTACATCAGTAACATAAAAAACAAACCTGATACAGCACAGTAACAGTTATTATTTTTCTCCGTCTAACAGTCACGGTACAGCCTGAAGCATGTCTTTGCCTATATAATATGCCACTGCCTCCGTTATTTATTTGTACCGTTTAGCTTTTACCGTCATAAGGCACTGAGAGTAGCTACCTCTCCGTGGTGCTCTGCTGCTTGTGCGGGGTTCCAGCTGCAGATGTTGTTGGACGTTGCTGGCGAATACGGCTGTGCTCCAAAGGGTGAGCGCGGCAAAGGTGGTAAAACAGGTTTGCGGTGCGGACGATGGTCTTGCATAATTTGCAGACGACATTGGTCTGACTACGGTCAGACTTATAAAATCCAAAAAACTGCCATATTGGCGAGCTGACGTTTCCCGTTTCATCAAGAACTTCCGCGCTCGCTGCTTCACGCATTTTCCACTTATCACTCCATCATTTATATACTGTCTATGCTTATCACTCCACGCCGCTTCTGTTATTGAAGAATCCAACACGAGACAATGATATGGCGCAACCAAACACAATACTGTTACATGATTGGCTGTTAGCGTGTCACTCCCTACGTTGCTAGGCTACCAGAGAGCGAGTGCCTTTGTTCATGCAACCAAACTTGCTTGTTCTCTTAATACATCCATGATTTCTTCCGACGAAGAAAAAAAAAAAAGAAATTATCGAACTTTTATCGAGCGCATTTTTTATTGATATTGATTACATGTCTATCGCGATACATATCGTTATCGTTTTATCGCCCAGCCCTATTCTGTTATATTGGTGACCTGTTATAACTCCCCCAAAAAAAACCAGCAGCAATAACATCAGCCTCAATCAGAATGTCTTGTAAGCCAACACCTCCAAATTGCTTGCCAATACAGGACAGGAAAGCCATACATGTGTGAAACTCCCCCATTCTAATTGTAAGTCTTTCCTTGTATGTTTCACTCTTCCACCGTATCTCCTGAGCTTTGGCATAGATGGCTTGGTCAGAGACTACAACTGTCTCCTGAAGTTGGAGTTTGTCTGCAATTTCTGTTGATCTTTTAAGGATGGTTTTTACAGTTCCCAATTCTGTAGGACTTGCATCAATCACTGGAAGGTACCCAATGTTGGTTTGTGGTGGAATTGGATCTCCACGGATCACTGTGTTAAAACCAGTCCAGGAAGGAAGGACTTTGCCATGGACTGCAGTCTTCATCAGGAAGTAGGCACCATCTAATTGTTGTGCAGATTTCCTGGGTGTCTCGATTTAGTTCCACTTCTTTTCCAAAATGTTCTGGGCCTGTTCTCTTCCCTCTGATGTATGTCTCAAGGTTAGTAGGGGGCGGTTCAAGAGACCTCTTTCTTGTTTTCTGTAAACACTGATGGTCAGGGGTAGGTTTATTACATGGAATAATTTTTTAAAATTATTATGCCATTTGTATTGTGTGTGTGTGTAGTCCCCTTACCAGACAATGTTTCCTCTCCAAAATCATTATTGTCCCAAACTAGAGTTGCTTGCAACTGTACTTGCATGTTTTGGGGGATGTGGCACCTTGTAGTATTTGTAGCTGTGCTAAAGCTGTGTCATGTTCAAGTACCTGTGAGTTAGAGGAACAGTGCCCAAGACCATTCAATAAGCATATCAGCTGAGCTGATCCAGTCATGTGTCTGACAGCCATGGCTAATGCACAATGTTTGGGCATAAGCCACCTCCCTTTCATTGTTAGCTTGATAACATCCTGGCCAATTGACACAATCTTCTCAGCCTCCTTTTCACTAACGTTCACTCTTTCATTGTCAGTAGAGGGATCTGTTGTCATGGCTGTAGTCCATGCAATGAAATTGAATAGCTTATCTGGGACCAGATTTGATGCAGCTGACATCGTAAGTTGCTGTGCTGTTGGTGGCCATGTGAGTTTGGGTGTTGCCTTACACTTTTCAACTATGGCATCTTTCAGTGTCATGGCTGCATGGAAGAGGCGGGTCTCATTTGTATTATCTGTTTCAATTTGTGTTGTGTTGTCTTCATCTGATGATGAAGATGCTGATGACAAGGTGATCCAGCTGTGGCAACTTCATCTTGGACCATTTTGTGTGGTGTCAAATCCTCAACATAGACAAAGTCATGCCTTGATAGTTTTTGAAACTTTAGAAAAGGATATGACTTTTTTAGTCTCACTTTTAAGGACCCAGATTTGTAAGCGGAGATGTCAATTCCTTCTGTTTCATGGACACATTTCTTGTACAGTGCATTCAACTTTGATAGCTTAAGCACCTTCCGCTTTCTAAGCAAACTCTCCTCCACCACTGTTGTACAGAAATGCTTGTATCCAGTCTGAAACTGTGCAGTCATGTTCCTCTGTTTTGTACAGAAATACAGTGTAGTTTCTGTAGCATCTGAAATGATACATTGCTTCTGAGGCAACAAGGTCCATTCCACGTATTTGAAGAAGCAGATTTTCATCCCTGCGTGACTCCGCTGCAAGAAGCAGCTTACCAGCTGTCAGTGTTTCATATTTTTGAAGATTCTCCTTTGCCCTCTTCCGGTTATATTTTTGGGTGAAATATTTATCACTTCTGCATATTATGCACTGCCTTGGAAGGAGATATGTGGTGCTCTTTTTAGATGACCTGGAACCTCTGTTGTGGTTGAGCGGAGAACTCTAACCTCTGTTGGCATAGTATCATTTGTATTTGTGGTGTATGCTTCTTCATCTAATATATTGTAATGGAAAAGATGAGGGAAAAACAGAAAAATGTGATGACTGCATGGATTGTAGTAGTAATAATAATAATAATAATAATAATAATAATAATAATAAAAGCAATAGTCGGGGCTCGACAGTGACGGTTGACCAGGAATTATGAGTGTTAGCAGATGACACCTGAGATTGAAATTCTTTAAATTGTCAAATAAAACAAACAACATAATTGTTTGTAATAAAGCTTTTTTTTGTTTTTTTTGTTTAGTGTATTAATTACTCATGACATAAATTGGCTAAACATGTCAATCTTATTTTCAGTTTCAGCAATTACAAGCTGATACCAAGTTGGATAACCACTTCAAGTTACTGCTGAGCCCTAATGGTATGCTTCTATTATTCATATTGACACAAGGTGTGATTACTGTATGCATTTTAATCTGGGCTCATCTAGTTACTCTTTTTTTTGTTAGTGCCTCATAAATGTAAATCCTCATTTATTAGACCGTGAACCAATACTTTTACTACACTGTTTACAACTCTGCTAATTTGTTTCCCCAGGTAATCCCAGATCCTCAGCCCTGCTGTGAGACGACATCTTGACCTGATCTGACTAAACCCTGACACATTTATTCTGCTGAAACAATGAAAATGACCTTTCTTTTTCACGGGTCATCATAAGACCCTTTTAATGTTTTGCTCAACTTTTTGGTGAAGCACATTTTCAGTCGCTATATGTTGAAAAATGTGTCCACTAGATGTCGCTGTGTCTATAGTAGCCTTTTATTAGTTTACCTTGACTAAAATGTCAATTAAGACACAGGGCTCTGTCTGGCCCTTAATACATCCATGGCCTGGCAGGGTTTACATGGGCAGGGCTTGTTTTTTGTGTGCATAGTTTCGGAGGGATCTATTTATTGTTAATATATGTTAAATGTTCTACCATTTATATATATATATATATATATATATATATATATATATATATTACTGCCATATATTACTACTACTAAAAGCCTTGCTCGACCAAATAGTTGAATTGTTATTTAGTTATAAAGGTAGTCATGCTGAGATAATACATATTCAACTTTTATAAGAATAAATATAAAATTAAAGCTGCAAGCAGCGATGGACGGGCCCTCGCTTCTCTGCGCGCGTCGGGGTTACCGGCGAACGCCGCTCCTTGCGACCGTGCATCTGCGCGGCAATCAGACGTTGAAAATTGTCGCCAATGAAAAGGGAACTCCCTGACGAGTTCAACGATACCTCACACCAGACTCAATGTCGTACAGTTCATTATTTGTGAAAGGGGGCGTGGCCAAAGCATAGGGGGCGGGTCAAACCATCACCAATGAAGAAGGAACTCTCTGCTGAGTTCAATGATACCTCACACAAGGGTGTACCTTAAATGGGTCACCAGTTATGAAAGGGGGCGTGGCTTAAGCATAGGAGGCGGGCCAAACCATCACCAATGAAGAAGGAACTCTCTGCTGAGTTCAATGATACCTCACACAAAGGTGTACCTTAAACAGTTCAAATATTACGAAAGGGGGCGTGGCCTGAGTAAGCGGGCGTGGTTAAAGTATATGGGGCGGCTCAGTATCACATATAGACCACACATTATAAGTTTCATGTAAATCGGATGATGTTTGTCATATAAGGCAGATTTCGTGTTGCCAGCGGGGGGCGCTATGACGAAATGTCAATTTTGGCCTGTAGGGGTCCTCAGGCCTGGACCCTTGTTAAACGTGAGAAGTTTCGGGCAGATATGACAACGTACACTAAAGTTATAACAACTTCTTTGTTCATCAAAGGATGCTCAAAATGGCCGCCACGCCACGCCCATGCCGTCTGACGAAAAGTTTTTCTTTTAACAACTTTTCATCGGAAAGGTCTTGTGATGGTACAGACCAATTTTGAAGTCCATCGGATGAAATCTCTAGGAGGAGTTCGTTAAAGTATAGCACCTTGATTTTTAGGCCTACTTCCTGCTGCCACTAGGGGGCGCTATGACTTTGAATAAATATCGGACCGTATATGTCCTCAGGGTTGGACTATTAGGAATCGTGAAAAGTTTCGAGCCAATTGGACAATGGACACTTGAGTTACACCAACTTCCTGTTTCGATGGCGAAATGCACAAAATGGCCGCCCCGCCACGGCCATGCCCTATGATCAAAAGTTTTTCTTTTTACAACTTTTCATCTATCATGTCTTAAGATGGCACAGACCAAATTTGAAGTTGATCGGATGAAAGGTCTAGGAGGAGTTCGTTAAAGTACGACATGTGGAAATGGCCAAAATCGCACTAATTTCGAACATTCAATTCAAAATGGCGGACTTCCTGTTTGGTTTCAGGTATGGCTCCAATGACGTTTTATGTACGTCTTTACAGGCTACATATGTGTACCAAGTTTCGTGAGCGTACGTTAAACGCACTGCAGGGGCTCAATTGTTTTGACTTTGTAGGGGGCGCTAGCGAGCCATTTTTGTGCGCCTATTCCCGAAACCCTTAAAATACGTAATTTTTCACCAGAATGGACGCGGCCGCCAAATTTGGTGAGTTTTTGAATATGTTAAGCCCCTCAAAAAGGCAATTCATTGCGCGAAAGAAAGAAAGAAAGAAAGAAAGAATAATAATTAAAGCTGCAAGCAGCGATGGACGGGCCCTCGCTTCTCTGCGCGCGTCAGGGTTACCGGCGAACGCCGCTCCTTGCGACCGTGCATCTGCGCGGCAATCAGACGTTGAAAATTGTCGCCAATGAAACGGGAACTCCCTGACGAGTTCAACGATACCTCACACAGGACTCAATGTCGTACAGTTCATTATTTGTGAAAGGGGGCGTGGCCAAAGCATAGGGGGCGGGTTAAACCATCACCAATGAAGAAGGAACTCTCTGCTGAGTTCAATGATACCTTACACAATAGTGTACCTTAAATGGGTCACCAGTTATGAAAGGGGGCGTGGCTTAAGCATAGGGGGCGGGCCAAATCATCAACAATGAAGAAGGAAGTCTCTGCTGAGTTCAATGATACCTTACACAATAGTGTAACTTAAATGGGTCACCAGTTATGAAAGGGGGCGTGGCTTAAGCATAGTGGGCGGGCCAAACCATCACCAATGAAGAAGGAACTCTCTGCTGAGTTCAATGATACCTCACTCAAGGGTGCACCTTAAACAGTTCAAATGTTATGAAAGGGGGCGTGGCCTGAGTAAGTGGGCGTGGTTAAATTATATGGGGCGGCTCAGTATCACACATAGACCACACATTATAAGTTTCATGTAAATCGGATGATGTTTGTCATATAAGGCAGATTTCGTGTTGCCAGCGGGGGGCGCTATGATGAAATGTCAATTTTGGCCTGTAGTTGTCGTCAGGTCTGGACCCTTGTTAAACGTGAGAAGTTTCGGGCAGATATGACAACGTACACTAAAGTTACAACAACTTCTTTGTTCATCAAAAAAAGGTGAAAATGGCCGCCACGTCACGCCCACGCCGTCTGACGAAAAGTTTTTCTTTTAACAACTTTTCATCGGAAAGGTGTTGAGATGGTACATACCAAATTTGAAGTCCATCAGATGAAATCTCTAGGAGGAGTTCGTTAAAGTATAGCACCTTGACTTTTAGGCCTACTTCCTGCTGCCACTAGGGGGCGCTATGACTTTGAGTAAATATCGGCCCTTATATGTCCTCAGGGCTGGACTATTATGAATCGTGAAAAGTTTCGAGCCAATTGGACAATGGACACCTGAGTTACACCAACTTCCTGTTTCGATGGCGAAATGTACAAAATGGCCGCCCCGCCACGGCCATGCCCTATGATCAAAAGTTTTCCTTTTTACAACTTTTCATCTATCATGTCTTAAGATGGCACAGACCAAATTTGAAGTTGATCGGATGAAATCTCTAGGAGGAGTTCGTTAAAGTACGACATGTGGAAATGGCCAAAATCGCACTAATTTCGAACTTTCAATTCAAAATGGCGGACTTCCTGTTGGGTTTAGGGTATGGCTCCAATAACGTTTTGTGTACGTCCTGCCATGCCACATTTGTGTACCAAATTTCGTGACTCTACGTTAAACGTACTGCAGGGGCTCAATTTTTTTAACATTGTAGGGGGCGCTAGCGAGCCATTTTTGTGCGCCTATTCCCGAAACCCTTAAAATACGTAATTTTTCACCAGTCTTGACTCGACCGCCAAATTTGGTGAGTTTTTGAATATGGTAAGCCCCTCAAAAAGGCAATTCATTGCGCGAAAGAAAGAAAGAATAATAATAATAATAATAATAATAATAATTCCTTCAATTCCAATAGGGCCTTCGCCGCTGTCGGCGCTCGGGCCCTAATTATTCCTTCAATTCCAATAGGGCCTTCGCCGCTGTCGGCGCTCGGGCCCTAATAATTACCTTAATATATATGTTATTACATTATATAATTATATCTATGATTTTTCACTATGTCTGAGATGTAAATATCTATAATTTATGTTTGGGGTTAAAATGGATTCTAAGCATTTATAGCACGATTTATCCGAACGTATGAGGTCAAACAAATACGCGATTTGCCTAAGCAGATTGATAATCAAAATATACGTTTGTGAAAATATATGATCAAACCAAAGTTGCCAACAAATTTTATTTGACTACATATAATTACTTAATATCGTACATAAAAGAATTGTATACTCTTATCGATGGAGATCGATCAACAACACGAAAAACTCGTTCGGTCCACCGTCTAAGGGGGCTTTTGCGATTTCCAAGGGGGCACAAGTTTTATTTATTTGTTCAGGGATAATTTTTATTTAAGCAGTGATTGTTAGAGTGCATGTCGGAGAATAGCGCTTGAAATGTAAGTTGTATAACTGATGTTATCAGTTCATTGTTAGCTGGGGATTTCGTTGTTTGTGTTCTTCACCTGCTAGCTAAGTTGCATGTGGCTTTAAAAAAACATAGTAGCACAATTTCATTTTTTAACGGCACAAATCAGCACAAACGTAGCACAAACGATTAACACCATTTTGGGAGGCTGAGTGACGTCACTAGCCAGAAAATGTAAAGTTTAATTACTTAAAACTAGTGCTGTCAAACGATTAAAATATTTAATCGCGATTAATCGCATTAATGTCATAGTTAACTCACAATTAATCGCACATTTTTATCTATTCTAAATGTCCCTTGATTTCTTTTTGTCCCATTATATTTCTTTCTCATTTTAATGCTCTTATCAACATGGAAAATTGGATCGGCTTGCTTTGTGCAAATGTTTTTTTTTTATTAAAAACAACATTGGCATATATGTAGTGTTCAATTTCACACTAACATTCTCACTTGGAGCTAATAATCTGTCACACAATGTAACACTGTTACCTCCATTTTCCATTGCAGATAGTACTGCCTCATGCCTGAGGCGAGCATGGCTGGTCGTCATAGCGACTATGGTTTCCCCCCGACTCATTTCCTGGTTGTCCTTCTCCATAACCAACGTCAAATCAAGTAGAGGGTTAACTTTTCCTGCTCCAGGTTTCCCACCGTGGTCAGAAAGAACTCGCTCCAAAGCTAATGGCCGTCACGAGCCTACTAGCTATGCGGCTCGCAAGCCCAAACAAGTGTGTGTGGCCGCGGCGTGCCCTGGCGCGCCTGTTTTGTTTCTGGTCTAGCTAGATCTGAAAGAACGTTAATCTTGCGGGAAAAAAATGTACGGCGTTAAAATGGGTTGGCAAAAACGTTTTTTTTTCACTGGTCAATTTTGAGATTTTGGGCTATTTGTCTTCAAAAATATGTATTCTTTCAGACTTGTGGTGAATACAAGTCCGAAATACACATTTAGGTCTTTATTTTACTATACTTTACGTTATACGTTTGCGTCAGTAGATTTCACCTAAATTAAACAAAAGTTGGCGTTATAAATCATCGCGCTGCTCCGCTATCGCTGTCTGCACCGTCATCTTATATACCGTTGGAAAGCTCTATCTCTCCTGTACAATGCTGTCGGGTCCAAATATGATCATTTTCTTTTTATCAGCAACCAATCGTGAAAGTAAAAGGGCGGATTTAACTCTAAATGCGCAATCTCATTGGCTGATGCCAATTTCTGACAACGTGATTCGTTCAGAATCGTCATGTGACATGCTCTAACAGTTTCCGCGGTAGCTGCAAATGAAAACAATGCGTCGAAGATCATCTCAGAGAAGATGAAAACAGTTGTCATTAGCAAGAAGACACAGTGGATTACAAACTAAGACAGCAGATGATGAAATGTCATCACATAGTACGTTGATGTGTAAACTGTCGTTCTGAAAACAGACAGCGGAGGTAATGAGAAACACACCTCTCTGTCTGTCTCTCTGTCTGTCTCTCTGTGTCTCTCTCTGTCTCTCAAAGCAGTTTACAGAAATTCATAGCCTACATGTCATATATTAAATATGTAAGTGTCACATATACTATTAGAATATAATTACTATACAATACTAAACCAATTTGTAATTGTGGGATCCTAAAGTAGTTGTGAATCCCTCAGGCTGTGGTAGGCAGATAGATACATATTTAGCTAGCTTTCAGTGGAGCTGCTGTCCCTTCCAGGAGAACTACCAGCTTCTTTTCTGGTATTAACTTTGGGAAGTTTTATTTTTTTGGCTATTTTTCCAAAGTGTAAATCTCTTAGTGAACAGACTTTTTCCCAGTGGAGGAGGATGTGCATCTCTGACCCAGTTAGTGGTCACTGAGCCTGTTTAGTCAGGATCTGTCTCTTCTTCATATCTCTGACAGTGATCAGATAATCTGTCAAATAACCATTTAGTCTACTTTATTTGCTTTCTCCATTGTTCTAAATATTGGTCTTTTGAATGATTCATAAGAAGCTTATCCCAGTGTATCACTGGATGTCTAGTGACAACCTGCTCAAGCACATGCAGCATGGAGGCACTCAGAATGCCTCAACTTGGTCATATGGTTATATATGTCTTTGTGGGGAAAAGCAGGGTTGTGATGTGTCAGTTTGAAGTTTGTGATGTAATGGTGTTCAGTTGACGGCCATGTTGATGTGTTGTTTTGGATGTTATGATCAGTGATGGATGAAGCAATAATTAGTTTTGGATGTTAAACAGTGTGATACATGGATCTTACTTGGACCTAAAGCATATTTTGTCTGTAATTTATGGCTTTCAATAGAAATTAGTGGAATTTTGCCATAAAAATCTTTAAAGCCCGTTTTCTCAAAATGACTTTTTTCTCATACTCCAAGTCCGAATTCTCCACTTCAGTAGCACCTATATACACCAAACCTTCCAGTCTTATACATAGTTATATTGTGAAGACATTCACAGAGGGATTTGTAAATATATTATTCCTAGTCTGATTTATATAACATTTTATTCCAAAAAACATGGTGAAAATCGATTTTTTTTAAGGCTATTGAGAGTATATTCTGATTTACAGGATAACAAAAGTAGATATCCATAAATCCCTCTGTAATTTTTTTACCATCTAATATGGGAACACAATGAAAAAATAATTTTCAACGTGGCTTTATCCAATACTCAGATTTCGTTTTTTTTAAATATATGCAAATTGGCTCATATTTCATTAGATAATGCCTAATTTGCATATCTAAACATTAAATTACAGAAAACTTGTAATACATTTTTTTCTCATCTTAATGTAAGTAATCAACTGGCAGAGTTTCATGGTGATATCTGCTAGTTAAAAAGATTTCCCTATTCACCTGTAGTGTCTCGCCTTAAACTGACAGCTAAAACCCTTAACAGCACAAACGATAATTTTTACGGCACAAACCGGCACAAACGTAGCACAAACAAATAGCAGTGTTTTTAATCATTTTTGGATGATATGGGGGGCCAGCTTCACACAGGTGTAGGACACTATCCAGCTCAGGAGCTCATAGGAATACACTGTCTTGCTCATGGGCACTTCAATTTACCTCACTTTCCTTCATATTAGTTATAAACCTTGCTATGTTGGACTTTAATTACAAAAAGGTGCTATAAATAATAATACTCCAAAAGTCTCTTAAATGCTTAGTTCAGTTTATAGCCATGCAGGGTTGATTTAGAAATAGAGTAGACTTCAGAGAGCATGGCATTCATTCTTAAAGGCCAGGTTTTATCACCAAATGAGAAAGGTCTCTTTCAATTGGATGATTACTTTGTCTCATTCAGGACTGTTGCACAGCTGAGCCCCATTTTATGTTGCCTCTGCCTACAGGACATGCATGCAATCACATTATATTCATGGTAGCTGGGTGTGTAGGGTGTCTGCAAGGTGTTCCATGATTTGATGGAAAACATTGGCTGGTCGCTCTTGCGAAGATCATTGATTAAATTTAGGGTGAGGCTATTTGCACCCCTGGTACAAATAGCAGTGTATGCTATTCGTACCCTGGTGCAATTAGAAATGAATGCTATATGTACCCCGGTGCACACAGCAACGTGTTCTATTAATACCCTGTCTGGTACAAATATCAATGCATGCTATTTACCTTGGCATATATTTACACACAGTTATCCATACTACTCATGTATAGGATTGGGTACCGAAACGCGGTGCCAATAGGGCACCAGTTCTGACGCAAACGTTAAGAAACTTTCGGTACCTCATTTCGGTGCCTGACTCTTTATTTTTTTTCAGAAGCATCGCTGCACGGGGCGCTATGTTACCGTTAGCTAGTAGCTGGATTAAACACAATGGTTAAAATGCTGACAGTTTACGTTAAGCGATGTAAAGTGTGTCTGTATTACCCTGTAGAGGATTCCAACACTGAGACGTAACAGTCTGACTGCAGCTGCCGTTGTCGGAAAAGCAACACACAGACACAGTTCACTTGAAACTCACCAGCCTGGCCTCGCCAGGGAAAAAATAGTGTGGATAATCTCCTAAGTAGGGCTGTCCTCAACTAAAGAAATTCTTAGTCGACTAACACTTATATGATTTTGTCGACTAATCGATTAGTTGATTTAATTGACAGAGCTGTGCTCTTTGAGAGGTGGTTAAGACTAGAAAAGCGTAATATCAATGTAGTTAATTAACCATCTGTAAAACTGAGTTTCTCCGAAATTAATCCTGCAAAAGCACCACTTTAAATCTTGTGTTCACCAGAAATGTTCTCATAAGTTGCTTGGAAATGAGTAATTAAGCATGAATAAGCATAAAAATGACTTATCGACTAAAGAAATCTTAGTCGACTAAGACGAAAACGACCGACTAATCGACTAAGAGGGAGCAGCCCTACTCCTAAGTGCCTTTCATATAATGTTAAATAAAAATAAAATTCAAGTTCATTGTAATGTACATTTCTACCAATTTAATTTAACAGATTCAACAATATATTCATGCTTTTTTCCACACTTCATTTTTCTAGATTATTGTCCTACCGGTATTTAGGCGACTGTATGTGTTACCAGAGCTAAGTGTAGTTTGTAGTAACGTACAGGTGCCAATAGATGGCAGTAGCTACATTGGATGTAACACAGGTCTCATTTAGTGCTAGCAGAGAATGACGGGCTCTGGTGCTATTGACAGACTTTTCAACAACAAAAGGTAAAGAGTTTTAAAGTATGCAGAGAAAAACTCGGGTGAAAAAGCTGCGAGACATTTTGACATTGACCCCAGGAGAATCCGATACTGGAAGAAACAGAAGGATGAGCTGACAAGATTAGCCGACAATAGCAGAGCACAGCTAGCTAGCTGGATGTGGGAGGAAAAAAGTTAGCCTGGAGGTAGAAACAAAGCTAGCTAGCTACCGTCTGTAATGTTAATCAGATACTGGTGTGCTGCAAAACCAGCAATCTATTGTATGCTCTTATTGTAATCTTATCTACCAGCAATACCGTAGTACCTCACTACCTGTATTTGAAATAAATACCCAGTACATTTACAGGGTTCAAACTGACACAATGGTGGCATTTCATTAATTCTGACCCAAATTGATTTGTTGCCCTTCTGGCTGTTGTTGTATATGGTGATATTATTGCATATGTTTCTTAAAAAATGAAGGATCTCTGTGCAGTGGAATGCTATGGCTTTTCATTTTAAACAGTTTATTTAAAACAATTATACTTATCAAACAGATGGAATTAGAAACTAGAACTGCAAGCAGTTATGAACGGGGTCCAAGCCTCGTGCGCCTGTCCACCCCGGCGCGTGTCGCCCCCGGCGATCGTTGCCAAATCTGGTGAAGAGCCACAGAGTGGCATGGCGAACAATAATCTCAAGTTTTGTGATGATAGCATTTACTGCTGCAGAGACATATCTATTGCAAATTACTCCCATTTAAATGCATTGACTCATTTGCCAAAAGGCCTCTACGTTAATTGTAGCGCCCCCTGACTGCCGATTTTCACCAAATTTTGTGGGAAGCCGCAGAGTGGCATGCTGAACAAAATACACCCTGGGTTTGTGATGATAGCATTTAATGCTGCAGAGATATTTACATTGCAAATTATTCCTATTTAAATGCATTGACTCATTTGCCGAAAGGCCTCTACGTTAATTGTAGCGCCCCCTGACGGCGGATTTTCACCAAATTCGGCGTGGAGGCTCGGAGTGGCATGTCGAACAATACCCTCAAGTTTTGTGATGATAGTATTTACTTCTGCGGAGATATTTACATTGCAAATTATTCCCATTTAAATGCATTGACTTATTTACCGAAAAGCCTCTACGTTAATTATAGCGCCCCCTGACGGCCGATTTGAACCAAATTTGGTATCCAGGCTAGGAATGGGATGTCAAAGATCTCTACCAAGATTTGTTCTGATAATTATTAATTTGGCCGAGATATGCCAAAGTTCGTGTTTTGTGGCTAGCTACGACAAATTTGTTTGCGTGTAGAGTGCGAACGGTGTAACGTAGCAAAATTCTTTTGATAACTTTTGGTCAGCTCTATATAAAGAAGATATCTACCAAGTTTCGTGCACATCGGTCACACGGCCTAGGACGAGTATGATAACATTTGTTTTTGCATTGCGCGATTTTGCGAAAGAACTTTTTTGTTTAAATGGACCTGTCCTATATCGTCAGATTCAGGGCGATACAAGGAACAAGGGGATCTATACATTTTCGGTCTGCGATGTAGCCTTTTGGAGTTATAGGCAAAAACACGTTTTACGTCATTGTAGCGCCACCTAGTGGTCCACTTATGTAATATTTGGTAGGTCAGGTCCATGAGCCATTGCACATCGACACTGTAAATTTTAAGTTGCTCACTTTAGTGTAAGTGGTAGATCCAAACATGGGTCCCATAGGCCACGCCCACTTTGACGAATCAGTACCGCACTGTAGGCCTGGCCTCAGGAGTGGGCCTAGATGGTACGCACCAAATTTCGTGAAAATCGGAAGAGCCATTCATGAGATATTAACTTTTGGTACTTTTGGCGCCCCCTATTGACCAAATTTTGTAAAATTAGTTTCCTACACTGAGACGCTCATGTGAAACAAGAATCTAAAGATTTGTGATGATATCATTTATTTTGGCCAAGATATGGCAACATTTGTGTCTTCGTAGCTAGCTACACAAATTTGTTTGGGCGTAGTTTACGCAATTTTTATCCGAAAATAATTCTTTTGATAACTTTTTGTCAGGTCGGTCTATAGATGCTTCTTACCAAGTTTTATGCAAATCAGTTTTACGGTCTAGGAGGAGTATAAAAAAGTAGGTTTACAATAAATTACGATTTTTCACAGAAAAAAGTCGGGGCTGAAATGGGCGGGACCTACATCACTAGATTCATCGGGATCCAGGGAACGCGTGGATATGTGCATTTTCTTTGTGCGATGTACGGTTCGGGAGTTATAAGGCCAAACGCGTTTTTTCTGCTATAGCGCCACCTAGCGGTGAAAGTGGTTGAATTTTTTCGTGCGAGGTCCCTGCAGGGTTTTGGACCAGACCTCAAAACGGCAACCTCCCACCATTTACGGTTTAGGCTGCAGTATCAGTTTTAGAGGCGGAAGAAAAATAAGACGAACTAGAACTGCAAGCAGTTATGAACGGGGTCCAAGCCTCTTGCGCCAGTCCCCCCTGGCGCGAGTCGCCCCGGGCGACGCCGAGAGCCCGCGAAAACGGAGCCCGCGAAAGGAGAACCCGCGGCGAGGCAAAGGTCAGGAAATCTGACCGAGCGCAAGATCCAAAGTCCGTAGTGAAACGCAATTGCAAACTAGAACTGCAAGCAGTTATGAACGGGGTCCAAGCCTCGTGCGCCGGTCCCCCCCGGCGCGGGTCGCCCCCGGCGACGCCGAGAGCCCGCGAAAACGGAGCCCGCGACAGGACAACCCAAAGCGCCGCTGCGGCGAGGCAAAAGTCGGGAAATTTGACCGAGTGCGAGCTCCAAAGTTCGTAGTGAAATGCAATTGCAAATTTCCTCTTCGTTGCGTAAAAGGCCCAAACGCTTCTACTTCGGTTGTAATGCCCCCTAAAGGGCGATCGTCGCCAAATCTGGTGAAGAGCTGCAGAGTGGCATGGCGAACAATAATCTCAAGTTTTGTGATGATAGCAATCACTGCTGCAGAGACATATCCATTGCAAATTCCTCCCATTTAAATGCATTGACTCAAAAAGGCCTCTACGTTAATTATAGCGCCCCCTAACGGCCGATTTTCACCAAATTTGGTGGGAAGCTGCAGAGTGGCATGACAAACAAAATACTTTCAGGGTTTGTGATGATAGCATTTACTGCTGCATAGATATTTCCATTGCAAATTATTCCCATTCAAATGCATTGACTTATTTACCAAAAGGCCTCCACGTTAATTGTAGCGCCCCCTAACGGCCGATTTTGACCAAATTTGGTGTGGATGCTCAGAATGGGATGTTGAAGAAGACTACCAGGTTTCTTTCTGATAACTATTAATTTGGGCGAGATATGCCAAAGTTCGTGTTTTGTGGCTAGCTACAACAAATTTGTTTAGTTGTAAAGTGCGAACAGTGTAATGTAGCGAAATTCCTTTGATAACTTTTGGTCAGCTCCATACACAGATGGTATCTACCAAGTTTCGTGCACATCGGTCGCATGGCCTAGGACGCGTACGAAAACTTTGTTTTGCGCATTGTGTGATTTTACGAAATAACTTCTTCGTGGAAATGGGATTACCCTGTATTATCAGATTTATATGCATTCAAGGAACAAGGAGATCTAAGAACTTCTCATCTGCAATGCAGACTGTGGGAGTTATACGCAAAAACATATTTAAATGCATTGACTTATTTGCCAAAAGGTCTCTACGTTAATTATAGCGCCCCCTAACGGCCGATTTTCACCAAATCTGGTGAATAGCCGCGGAGCGGCATGGCGAACAATAGTCTCAAGTTTTGTGATGATAGCATTTACTGCTGCATAGATATTTCCATTGCAAATTATTCCCATTCAAATGCATTGACTTATTTGCCGAAAAAGCCTCTACGTTAATTATAGCGCCCCCTAACGGCCGATTTTGACCAAATTTGGTGTGGAGGCTCAGAATGGGGTGTTGAAGAAGCCTACCTGGTTTCTTTCTGATAACTATTAATTTGGGCGAGATATGCCAAAGTTCGTGTTTTGTGGCTAGCTACAACAAATTAGTTTAGTTGTAAAGTGCGAACGGTGTAATGTAGCGAAATTCCTTTGATAACTTTTTGTCCGCTCCATACACAGATGGGATCTACCAAGTTTCGTGCACATCGGTCGCATGGCCTAGGACGAGTACGAAAACTTTGTTTTTCGCTTTACACGATTTTGCAAACAAAAATCGCAGTGCAAATGGGCTTGACCTATATCATCAGCTTCACATGGATACAAGGAACAAGTCGATGTATATATTTCTTGTCTGAGATGTAGCCTGTGGGAGTTATAGGCAAAAACACGTTTTAGGTCATTGTAGCGCCACCTAGTGGTTCACTTAGGTAATATTTGGTATGTCAGGTCCATGAAACATTGTACATCGACACTGTAAATTTGAAGTTGCTCACATTAGTGTAAGTGGTATATATAAACCTGGTTCCCATTTGGGTCCCATAGGCCACGCCCACTTTGACGAATCAGTACCCCCACTGTAAGGGTGGCCTTAAGAGTGGGCTTAGATGGCACGCTCCAAATTTCGTAAAAATCGGATTCGCCGTTCATGAGATATAAACTTTTTGTACTTTTGGCGCCCCCTAGTGACCAAATTTTATAAAATTGGTTTTCTTGACTTAGAACCTCAACCTAAACAAGACTCTAAAGATTTGCGATGATATCATTTGATTTGGCTGAGATATGGCAACGTTTGTCTATTCGTAGCTAGCTACACAAATTTGTTTTGCTCGTAATTTACGCAATTTTCATCCGGAAAAAATTCTTTTGATAACTTTTTGTCAAGTCGGTCTATAGATGCTACGTACCAAGTTTTATGCACATTGGTTGCACGGTCTAGGAGGAGTATGAAAAAGTAGGTTTATGATAAATCGCGATTTTTAACGCACAAAAGTCGGGGCTGAAATGGGCGGGACCTACATCACTAGATTCATCGGGATCCAGGGAACGCGTGGATATGTGCATTTTCTTTGTGCGATGTACGGTTCGGGAGTTATAAGGCCAAACGCGTTTTTTCTGCTATAGCGCCACCTAGTGGTGAAAGTGGCTGAATTTTTTCGTCCGAGGTCCCTGCAGGGTTTTGGACCAGACCTGAAAACGGCAACCTCCCACCATTTACGGTTTAGGCTGCAGTATCAGTTTTAGAGGCGGAAGAAGAAGAATAACTAGAACTGCAAGCAGTTATGAACGGGGTCCAAGCCTCGTGCGCCGGTCCCCCCCGGCGCGAGCCGCCCCCGGCGACGCCGAGAGCCCGCGAAAATGGAGCCCGCGAAAGTAGAACCCGAAGCGCCGCCGCGGCGAGGCGAAAGTCGGGAAATTTGACCGAGCGCGAGCTCCAAAGTCCGTAATGAAACGCAATCGCAAATTCGCTCTTCGTTGCGTAAAAGGCCCGAACGCTTCTACTTTGATTGTAGCGCCCCCTAAAGGGCGATCGTTGCCAAATCCGGTGGGGAGCCGCAGAGTGGCATGACCAACAACACTCTCAAGTTTCGTGATGATGTCATTTACTGCTGCATAGATATTTACATTGCAAATTACTCCCATTGACTCATTTGCCGAAAGGCATCTACGTTAATTGTAGGGCCCCCTAACGGCCGATTTTCACCAAATTTCGTGGGAAGCCGCAGAGTGGCATCCTGAACAAAATACACCCAGGGTTTGTGATGATAGCATTTAATGCTGCAGAGATATTTACATTACAATTTACTCCCATTTAAATGCATTGACTTATTTACCGAAAGGCCTCTACGTTAATTATAGCGCCCCCTGACGGCCGATTTCGACCAAATTTAGTATCTAGGATAGGAATGGCATGTCAAAGATCTCTACCAAGATTTGCTCTGATATCTAATAATTTGGCCGAGATAGGCCAACGTTCGTGTTTTGTGGCTAGCTACGACAAATTTGTTTGCTTGTAAAGTGCGAACGGTGTAACGTAGCAAAATTCTTTTGAAAGCTTTTGGTCAATTCTATATAGAGAAGAAATCTACCAAGTTTTGTGCACATCGATCACACGGCCTACGACGAGTACAATAACATTTGTTTTTGCATTACGCGATTTTGCGAAAAAACGTTTTAGTATATATGAACCTGTCCTATATCTTTAGATTCAAGTCCATACAAGGAACAAGTGGATCTATAAATATCCGGTCTTCGATGTAGCCTTTCGGAGTTATAGGCAAAAACACGTTTAAATGCATTGACTTATTTACCAGAAGGTCTCTACGTTAATTACAGCGCCCCCTAACGGCCGATTTTCACCAAATTTGGTGGGAAGCCACAGAGTTGTATGCCGAACAAAATACCCCCAATGTTTGTGATGATAGCATTTAATGATACAGAGATATTTACAATGCAAATATTCCCATTAAAATGCATTGACTTATTTGCCGAAAAGCCTCTACGTCAATTATAGCGCCCCCCGACGGCCTATTTTCACCAAATTTGGTATGGGGATTAGGAATGGGATGTTGAAGAAGCCCACCAAGATTGATAACTTTTTGTCAACTCCATATACCGATGGTATCTACCAAGTTTCGTGCACATCGGTTACGCGCCCTAGGACGAGTTCGAAAACATTTTTTTTCACATTGCGCGATTTTGCGAAAAAAACTTTTAGTCTAAATAGGCAGGGCCTCTATTTCCAGATTCGGATGGATTCAAGGAACACAAGGATGTAAGAATTTTTCATTTGTGAGGTAGACTGTGGGAGTTATTGGTGAAAACACGTTTTCCGTCATTATAGCGCCACCTAGTGGTCCATGTAAGTAATATTTGGTATATAAGATCTGCAATACATTGTCCATCTACACTGTACATTTTAAGTTATTCACATTAGGGCAAGTGATGAATCTAAACCTGGATTCCATAGGCCACGCCCACTTTGACGAATCAGTACCTCACTGTAGGCGTGGCCTCAGGAGTGGGTCTAGATAGCAAACTCCAAATTTCGTAAAAATCGGATGAGCCGTTCTTGAGATATAAACTTTTTGTATTTGTGGCGCCCCCTAATGGCCAAATTTTGTAAAATTGATTAGCGAGCCTTACAGGGTCATGTCAAACAAGAATCTAAAGATTTGCGATGATATCATTTATTTTGGTCGAGATATGGCAACGTGTGTGTCTTCGTAGCTAGCTACACAAATTTGTTTGAGCGTAATAAACACAATTTTAATCAGAAAAAAAATCTTTTGATAACTTTTTCTCAGGTCGGTCTAGAGATGCTACCTACCAAGTTTTATGCAAATCGGTTGTACGGTCTAGGAGGAGTATGAAATGGGCGTGGCCTACATCACGAGATTCAGCTGGATTCAGGGAACGCGTGGATGTGTGTATTTTTCATGTGCGATGTACGGTTTGGGAGTTATAAGGCCAAACGCGTATATTCTGGTATAGCGCCACCTAGTTGCTGAATTTTTTTGTCCGAGGTCCCTGCAGGGTTCTGGACCAGACCTGAAAACGGCAACCTCCCACCATTTATGGTTTAGGCTGCAGTATCAGTTTTATCGGCGGAAGAATAATAAGAAACCTTACAATTCCAATAGGGTTCCACAGCCCTGCTGTGCGAACGGCGTAGCTTCGCTACCACCGATTCTCGCAGCCTCGGGCTTGGACCCCTAATAAGAAACCTTACAATTCCAATAGGGTTCCACAGCCCTGCTGTGCGAACGGCGTAGCTTCGCTACCGCCGATTCTCGCAGCCTCGGGCTTGGACCCCTAACTAGAACTGCAAGCAGTTATGACGGGGTCCAAGTCTCCGATGCAACTCGTCCCCGACGCCCCGAGGAGCGTGCGAAAGCGGAACCCAAAGCCCGACGGCGCGGAGGCAAACGTCGGTAAATATCGAGAGGCGTGAGCCGCAAGGTCTGCGGTACGTTGCGATGCAAATATCCCATCAAGGTCAATGGAGCTAAAGGGCCCAGTCTGGTTTAAGTTGACTTTAGCGCCCCCTAATGACCGATCTTTACCAAATTTGGGTTGGAGCCTGAGGGCAGCATGCCGACGACGCCCCCCCCCCCCCCCCCCCCCCCCAAGTTTCACGTTGATAGCCTGTACTGTGGCCGAGATACTGCAATTGAAATTTTCCCATTTAAATGCATTGACTTATTAAAAATAACTCAACAAAAACATCATACAATGTTAGAAATATGTATTCAAAATCTATTCAACAATAACACTAGTAGATAAAATGTACATATGTTCATAAATATGTAAAGAGTCTACACAAGACGCCAAATGTGTAAGTGACGTGTTCTAGGACAAAACCTAAATAGCCAATAGACTAAAGATGTCTAAAAAGGTGTTTTGAACTTTGGTTCGAGTAAAGTTGCGAACTTTTTTGAAGTCAGTCGACACAGTTGTGTAGACATCCCAGTATCAATACACATATTAACCCACGCTTCCTCCTGCTTTTGGTGTTTACTAACCAGCAGCTATCGGGTCGCCGTTGAAAACCCTCCTGTAGTGTTCTCTGTCCTACGGTTGTCTTTGTCATGCTGCCTGGCCCTGTATCCATACATCCATGCCCTGGACCGGGCTTACAGGGCATGGATGTATGTACAGGGCATGGATGTATGTATGTATGGATCTCTGTCGCAGAGATATTGAAAATCACAAAGTCCCCATTTAAATGCATTGACTTATTGGCTAACGCAAATAAACGTTGATTATAGCACCCCCTAATGGCTGATCTTTACCAAATTTGGTGTAGAGCCTCAGGTTGGCATGCCGACGAAGCACCCCGAGTTTTGCGATGATAGCATACACTGTGGCCGTGATACTGCAATTTAAATCTTCCCATTTAAATGCATTGAGTTATTTGCTGAAAAACTTAAACGTTTATTCTAGCGCCCCCTAATGGCCGATCATCCCCAAATTTGGTACAGAGCATCAAAGTGCAATGTAGCACAAGCTTCCGAAGTGGTTTGCTGATACGTTTTAAATTGGCCGACATATGATTAAGTTTGTGATTGGTAGCTAGCTAGGAAAATTTGTTTGGTCGTCAAATGCGCATACTTTAATGTAGCAAAATTCTTTGGATACTTTTTGTTCATGTGTGTTTTGAGGTGCTAGGTACCAGGTTTCGTGCATATTGGTTGCACGGCCTTGGACGATTTCGAAAAAGTTGGTGTTGCACATTGCGCAATATTGCGAAAACAATTCTCAGCAGAAATGGGCGTGGCCTACATCATGAGATTCAGACGGACTCAAGGAACACGGGGACGTACGGATTTCTAATGTGCGATATGTAGTGTGGGAGTTAAAGGCAAAAAACCACTATAGCGCCACCTAGTGGTCTACATGTGTAATTTTTGGTTACTGTAGTCCATGGTCCATTCTACATCTACCATGTTAAATTTCAATTTGCTCACATCAGGGTAAGGGGTGAATCTAGACGTGAGTCTCATAGGCCACGCCCACTTTGACCAATCCGTACCCCACTGTAGGGGTGGTCTCATGAGTGACCCTAGATAGTACACTCCAAATTTGGTAAAAATCGAATGAGCCGTTCATGAGATATAAACATTTTGTACTCTTAGCGCCCCCTACTGGTCAATTTTTGTAACATGTATTGGGCCCCTCCAGAGGGTCATGGGAAACAAGAATCTGAAGTTGCGCATTGATACCATTTATTTTGACCGAGATATGGCAAAGTTCATGTTTTCATAGTTAGCTACACAAATTTGGTTGTGCGTAATATATGCATTTTGTGTCCTATAACAATTCTGTTTAATACTTTTTGTCAGGTTGGTCTGAAGGTGATACTCGCCAAGTTTTGTGCGAATCGATCGCACGGTCTAGGAGGAGTTCGAAAAAGTACGTTTTTGATAAATTGCGATTTTTCACGCATAAAACTCTAGGCGGAAATGGGCGTGGCCTATATCATGAGATTTGTTAGGATCCAGTGAACGCGTGGATATGTGTATTTTTAATGTGCGACATTACGGTTTGGAAGTTATAGGGTCAAACGCGTTTTTTCTGCTATAACGCCACCTAGTGGTGGAAGTGGGGAAATTCTTGCGCCTGAGGTCGTTGCCGGGTTCTGGACCAGTCCTGAAAAGGGCACCCCCGCCCCATTTATGGTTTAGGCTGCAGCGGGACTTTTACGCGGAGAAGAATAATGGAAAAGAATAATGGAAAAGAAGAAGAAGAATAATAATCTTGAGAAAAACAATAGGGTTCCACAGTCCTACTGTGCGAACGGCGTAGCTATTGCTACCGCCGTTTCTTCCAGACTCGGACTTGGACCCCTAATAATAATAAAAGTACAAAAACAATAGGGTTCCACAGTCCTACTGTGCGAACGGCGTAGCTATTGCTACCGCCGTTTCTTCCAGACTCGGACTTGGACCCCTAATAATAATAATAAGAAACCTTACAATTCCAATAGGGTTCCACAGCCCTGCTGTGCGAACGGCGTAGCTTCGCTACCACCGATTCTCGCAGCCTCGGGCTTGGACCCCTAATAAGAAACCTTACAATTCCAATAGGGTTCCACAGCCCTGCTGTGCGAACGGCGTAGCTTCGCTACCGCCGATTCTCGCAGCCTCGGGCTTGGACCCCTAACTAGAACTGCAAGCAGTTATGACGGGGTCCAAGTCTCCGATGCAACTCGTCCCCGACGCCCCGAGGAGCGTGCGAAAGCGGAACCCAAAGCCCGACGGCGCGGAGGCAAACGTCGGTAAATATCGAGAGGCGTGAGCCGCAAGGTCTGCGGTACGTTGCGATGCAAATATCCCATCAAGGTCAATGGAGCTAAAGGGCCCAGTCTGGTTTAAGTTGACTTTAGCGCCCCCTAATGACCGATCTTTACCAAATTTGGGTTGGAGCCTGAGGGCAGCATGCCGACGACGGCCCCCCCCCCCCCCCCCCCCCCCCCCCCCCAAGTTTCACGTTGATAGCCTGTACTGTGGCCGAGATACTGCAATTGAAATTTTCCCATTTAAATGCATTGACTTATTAAAAATAACTCAAAACATCAAAAAACATCATACAATGTTAGAAATATGTATTCAAAATCTATTCAACAATAACACTAGTAGATAAAATGTACATATGTTCATAAATATGTAAAGAGTCTACACAAGACGCCAAATGTGTAAGTGACGTGTTCTAGGACAAAACCTAAATAGCCAATAGACTAAAGATGTCTAAAAAGGTGTTTTGAACTTTGGTTCGAGTAAAGTTGCGAACTTTTTTGAAGTCAGTCGACACAGTTGTGTAGACATCCCAGTATCAATACACATATTAACCCACGCTTCCTCCTGCTTTTGGTGTTTACTAACCAGCAGCTATCGGGTCGCCGTTGAAAACCCTCCTGTAGTGTTCTCTGTCCTACGGTTGTCTTTGTCATGCTGCCTGGCCCTGTATCCATACATCCATGCCCTGGACCGGGCTTACAGGGCATGGATGTATGTACAGGGCATGGATGTATGTATGTATGGATCTCTGTCGCAGAGATATTGAAAATCACAAAGTCCCCATTTAAATGCATTGACTTATTGGCTAACGCAAATAAACGTTGATTATAGCACCCCCTAATGGCTGATCTTTACCAAATTTGGTGTAGAGCCTCAGGTTGGCATGCCGACGAAGCACCCCGAGTTTTGCGATGATAGCATACACTGTGGCCGTGATACTGCAATTTAAATCTTCCCATTTACCTGAACTGCAGAAGATACCATGCTTGTATTTGAAGCAAGCTTTTATTAGAGGCAGGTCTTTATTAGGGGTCCAAGCCCGAGGTTGCGAGAATCGGCGGTAGCGAAGCTACGCCGTTCGCACAGCAGGGCTGTGGAACCCTATTGGAATTGTAAGGTTTCTTATTATTATTATTAGGGGTCCAAGTCCGAGTCTGGAAGAAACGGCGGTAGCAATAGCTACGCCGTTCGCACAGTAGGACTGTGGAACCCTATTGTTTTTGTACTTTTATTATTATTAGGGGTCCAAGTCCGAGTCTGGAAGAAACGGCGGTAGCAATAGCTACGCCGTTCGCACAGTAGGACTGTGGAACCCTATTGTTTTTCTCAAGATTATTATTCTTCTTCTTCTTTTCCATTATTCTTTTCCATTATTCTTCTCCGCGTAAAAGTCCCGCTGCAGCCTAAACCATAAATGGGGCGGGGGTGCCCTTTTCAGGACTGGTCCAGAACCCGGCAACGACCTCAGGCGCAAGAATTTCCCCACTTCCACCACTAGGTGGCGTTATAGCAGAAAAAACGCGTTTGACCCTATAACTTCCAAACCGTATGTCGCACATTAAAAATACACATATCCACGCGTTCACTGGATCCTAACAAATCTCATGATATAGGCCACGCCCATTTCCGCCTAGAGTTTTATGCGTGAAAAATCGCAATTTATCAAAAACGTACTTTTTCGAACTCCTCCTAGACCGTGCGATCGATTCGCACAAAACTTGGCGAGTATCACCTTCAGACCAACCTGACAAAAAGTATTAAACAGAATTGTTATAGGACACAAAATGCATATATTACGCACAACCAAATTTGTGTAGCTAACTATGAAAACATGAACTTTGCCATATCTCGGTCAAAATAAATGGTATCAATGCGCAACTTCAGATTCTTGTTTCCCATGACCCTCTGGAGGGGCCCAATACATGTTACAAAAATTGACCAGTAGGGGGCGCTAAGAGTACAAAATGTTTATATCTCATGAACGGCTCATTCGATTTTTACCAAATTTGGAGTGTACTATCTAGGGTCACTCATGAGACCACCCCTACAGTGGGGTACGGATTGGTCAAAGTGGGCGTGGCCTATGAGACTCACGTCTAGATTCACCCCTTACCCTGATGTGAGCAAATTGAAATTTACATGGTAGATGTAGAATGGACCATGGACTACAGTAACCAAAAATTACACATGTAGACCACTAGGTGGCGCTATAGTGGTTTTTTGCCTTTAACTCCCACACTACATATCGCACATTAGAAATCCGTACGTCCCCGTGTTCCTTGAGTCCGTCTGAATCTCATGATGTAGGCCACGCCCATTTCTGCTGAGAATGTTGTTTTTTGTGTGCGAACGGCGTAGCTTCGCTACCGCCGATTCTCGCAACCTCGGGCTTGGACCCCTAATAAAGACCTGCCTCTAATAAAAGCTTGCTTCAAATACAAGCATGGTATCTTCTGCAGTTCAGGTAAATAAAGGCCCCGGCTTTTATTTGAGGAATTGCGGTATATTTCGGTTCAGGCACCGGTTCAGGCACCGTTTAGGCACTGGCACCGTTTCAAAAGTATCGATTTAGCACCGGTATCGGAAAAAACCCAAGCAATACCCAACCCTTCTCATGTATTACACCTTTTTGGAATATTATCACTGCAGTGTAGGGTTGGGTGATGTCTCCTAAATTGGCAGTTGACGATGTTTACAGTAAAACATTGTGATGGACAATGATATCGTCATTGGCGGGGGGGGGGGGGGGGGGGTGCAGCCTGCTATGGGCAATAAATTACAATTTGACCTACTTTCACTTAACTACGGTGCAGATGTCCGTGCTCTGCGTAACAGTGGAACTTTTGCCTTTAACAGAGCAACAGTAATAACTAGGGATGGGCATTCGATTAAATTTTCTTCGTCGATCGTCGGGAGAATTAATGATCAATTATCGATTAATCATTAATATTTTTATATTAAAATTAATTATTTATTTAACTTTTTATAAAGTAAAAACGCAATGAAAATACAAAAATACAGCATGTTTTTACCTCGATGAGATCTTAATTACTAGAAGAACAACGTGTGACAGTTAAACTGGAGGTTTGGCTAAACTTGAAGATATATGCGCTGCGGTGTTTAATTTAGCAGCGGAACCGTTGCTGCGAGCCGGCGTTGTTAAACAGAGACCCTCGTTTGTTCCAAAATAATAAATAAAAATAATGTTCAATAACAACTTAACCAAAAACATAATACTACTTAGATCTGACAGGTTTTGTCAAAATGTAACTCAAAACTATCCAAGGCACGGACAAAGCCTAATACAAAATAACCAGTTACTCACATAGAACTTGTGCACCAGTCTACTGGTTTTTGTTGAGAAAAATAAGCAGGTTGACATGATCTGGGGTCCGAGGTTCCGTTAATACATCCATGGGTCAGACGCGACCGCTACCTGGTGATCGTCAGTCCATCCGCCGAACACACCCGCCGGCACGGGATGCACAGGTACCTCCGCGCTAACTTGGCCAGCCCGGCCCGGGGAACCTCATTCCGTTCTTCGTTTCGTAGTGAGTTTCTACCAGTCCGGTGTTGGTACGTCGTGACGGAATGTGAAATGCTCATTCCAATATCCATCTCAATGAACGTGCAGATCCCTCCGGTAATTTCCCTCTGCTCGTTGTGCATCGCAGCTCCGTGCTGCCTCCGTGCTAACGCCGAGTTGATGCTAGGTTGGTACTGAGAGCAGGACGCACCGCCACCGACATTAACCAGCGGATGCACTTTGTTTAAGTGGTACATCATTTGAGTCGTGGCCGTGTTGTACTTCTACGCGGCGTCGCAGTGTTTGCAGTGAACTAAGTCGTTTTTTTAAATCAAAATGGACCCACGCCACACTTCGCCGTGACCTCTTCATGTTTACTTTGAATCAAAACGTAACTCGCAGCTAACTGAGCAGCCTATGGCGCCCCCGAGTGGTAAAATGTTTAATTACTGCTGACACACTGGAAATCATTTCAGTGCTGCAATCACACTACACAACGCAACCTGCATTAGTTTAATCGATGACAAATGAACGTGATCGACGAAATTCTTAATGATCAATCGTCGATCGTCGATTAATCATGCCCATCCCTAGTAATAACCTAATATACCATCATTACTGAGATTAAACTACATTCTCCGTTATGTTTGCACTGAATAACGAAATAAAAAAAACAGAAACATAACTCTTGCAGCGCACATGAACAGATGCGCAATATAGGCTAGCTCACACAAAATACTGCCGTCATTAATTAGCCTACTGTTACTAAGTACATTCATAAATCCTACGTAACATCGTCCCGTACCCACAGGACACCAGACTTACTTATTGATGCACACACACAGTAGTGTCCACAAACTTGTGAGGGGAGAAAGGAAAGTGTGAAGCTGTCCACGTTAACGCTTGTTACTCCGTGCAGAGCTTTCGCCATAGCATCCACAAGTGGCCTGATGGTTATACTTGTGCGCTGGTGTTCATAGTGAGAGAAACAAAGTGTCTCCCCTGTTCTTTCTGACAACGGTGGGAAACCTGTTTATGGAGAATGACAGTTGTTAATTTCCCGTCCAGCACCTGCGAATAGGTCTGACAGGGTGGGGGGGTGTGGTGGCCAGCCATCACGATGGACAATGGTATCGTCCATTGGCACAACCCTATTGCAGTGTCCAATATTTCGCACACTTCATTGAGACGCTGATACATACACTTGTGGGCCGTGATATTTTTTTTACAGGGTGGTAGGGGAAGACTCATAAATATTCATTAGGGAACTCATCACTGATTGGCTCGCCCTGACATTCTTACCCTAACCATAACCAATCCCACTCCTCTTGCCTAAACCTAACCAACCCAACCAGAGCAGGCAACGAGTACTAGCCATTCAGGGATGAGTCCCATAATCAATATTCACGAGTCTTCCCCTACCACCCTGCAAACATTTTTTTTCCTGACTTGCGCAATGGCATGCAAATTATCCAATCCAAAATGAAAAAAACAAGATCTCCTCACCAGGGAATTGAACCCCAGACTCCCAGACCACAGCTCAGTGTTCTAACCAGTCACCTAGCAGTTCTTGTGAAACATAGTACAACTGTTTACTAGTTGGTGTCTTCAAGCCTCGGTTGCTAGGTAACCATACTGTATACAAAAACTAGGTAGCCTACTAACTAACAAACTAACGGTTGTATGCTTTCACTGACAGAAAGCGCAACTGTAGTATCCATTTTCCGCTAGAAATTCAATTGTTATAAACTTTAGAGGCAGAGCCGATCCGCCCTATACGCTCACTACGCAAGCTGCGTAGGGCCCCGCAAATTACTCGAGGCCCCGCCTCCCCCTCGTGTCATAGCGCGTCAATTAATGTTTACAACATCCAGGACAAAATGAAGCGACACTATCCTTCTGGTCACGAAAAGAGGAAAAAAACACCATGAGAGTGAATTGCGGGAACAACGATCAGGTAAACTTGTGTTCTCTCCTCTCCAAGTTTGATGTCAGCAAAGTAAATTTATGTTTATGTACATTTCTATTGTGCTTTTTTTCGGTCTTGCTAACCTAGCTGGGCAGGCAGGCAGTGCATCTCTTGGTCTGTGTCTAGCTGCTAACGCCAGTCACTTCCAGGGCTGTGTTTTGTGACTTTGTGCCTGACAAAAGTGAGAGTAAAATACAATTATTTATTCCGTTTGATAAACGACAAATTGAAACGGTGTTTGTTTACTGCAGCTCGGAAAAGATAACCACGTCGGGTGTGTTAGGCGTTAGGCGCGTACATGAAGTGAAACGCGCATTTTTCAAGCAGAAATATATGTGAAGACCAGACAGACTGTAGGCTGCAATATATGGGCCTGAATGATGGCACTCCTCATCAAGGTACACATTATACATACTTTTAAGACACTGATTATCTAGTCTCAGACAATGTGTAGTTAAAAACTCTAAACAACTGCACTAATTATGCAAGATGGAAAGCAATGTATTGACAATTTGACATTGATTTATAAGCTATATAATTGCATTTAAAATGTTGATTAGCTGGACATACTGGTCAATATGGATGCACATCCCTCAGTAAATAATAACCATAAATCAAGAATTGCTTCAACATGCATAATAAATACAAACTTTAACATGCTATGGCAAGCCATTTTAGCTTTTATTCATTCACAGTTTATGCATTTTTGATATCAAGAATTCGATTTTTTTTTATTCTTGATTATTTTTACTAGTAGGGCCTCTTGGTTAATTTTTACCTACCAATGTCTATTTTTGATATCAGGAATTACATGTTCACTTGTACAAAAGTTAATTCTTGATATCACTCACAGGGAGTATTGATATCTGCATCACTAGTTCACTATTTAAATATTACAAGAAAATGCAGAAAAGGAATATATTGATGGTATGTTTACACACTTGTAACGTGTAACTAGTAGTGTAACTAACTATGTGATATTCTTCTCAGTTTATTCTAGACAGTCCAAATAATCTGGTGGTGGCCATACTGATGCTGAAAATGCCCAGGCTGTAGAGAGAACCAAAGTTAATCCCAAAAGCCAAAGTTCAGGGTTATAATTTATTATTTTCTTATTTATGTTTACGTTAATATTCACTTATTTAATAATATTCACTTGTTATCTTAATATTATAGAACATACTCTATTCAATAAATATTGTTTGTTTGAACCTCATTCTGTTCTATATTGTTATACTTATTCTTTGTCTGTTTTGTTTAAAGGAGGGATGATTGTATTGGGAGCACTGAAGTGTCAGGTGTGACTGTGTGGCAATGGCAAATGGTTTACATAGCTCACGGCATCACGGGTCAGGTAGAGGGCCCCTTAGCAGAATTTTGCTTAGGGCCCCAGGGAGGTCAGGATCGGCACTGTTTAGAGGCAAACCTTTCTTAATATGCCGGTTTCTGCTGTCAAGGAAGATGAACGTCAGCCATGATTTCGGTGCACGTGAGCAACGTGTTTTTGTTGTTACATCACAGGGTGTGAATAGCTCAGCTGTGTCGCCGAGGCTATTCATACCAGGGGTGCAAATAGACACTCCGTAAATTTAACGTAGTGTCTATTAGTAAATCCACAGGGTTGCAAATAGCATATATTGATATTTGTACCAGACAGGGTATTAATAGAACACATTGCTGTGTGCACCGGGGTACGAATAGCATTCATTTGTAATTGCACCATGGTACAAATAGCATACACTGCTAATTGTACCAGGGGTGCAAATAGCCTCACCCTTAAATTTAAGGGTGTTTATGACAGTTGTTGCATGCGCTTGGAAGAGAGGGGCTGCCAGCTTGAACAGGAATAAAGGCAGAATGAAAAAAGAAAAAATTAAACGGGGTAAAGAAAAAGGGCTATAGAATGGGGACGAGATTGTATGAAAAGAGAGGCGAAGGTTTGAGAGCAGTAGTGAGGGCTGTGCATTACATACAGACGGACACAAACTGTGGATATATTGCAGACAGAAAATACAGCACAAATCAGGAGAGGTACTATTTAATTCTATTCCACTGTGAAAATAGAGTAAATGCAGAATTAATATCAGGATCAGGTGTTATATTAGAGACTAGTGAGCTCAGCCTGTGGAGGATGAGCTGCAGTGGAGAGAGCTGGTCCTGCTAGCCAGGAGGGTGCTTGAAACTTGTGGATGGAAACAGACAGATATGGGCTGTGGAGCACTCTGCCCTCCAGGTAGGACACAACATCAGTATGCATTCTTTACTTACATGTATGCATCACACAGAAGGCATGTTCCTGAATGATGCATCTGTTAATGTGGCTTTTTTATTGTTAAGCATGTCGATACATACTCTAATTTTATGACACTGGCCCAGAGGGGGGGGGGGGGGGGGGAGTGATGTACAGCGAGGACACTGAGGACGCCTGTGATTCCTTTTCCATCTGCCTATAATACCAACAACATATCAAATCTGAACTGAACATATAAAAATATGCTTCAAACAAAACTCTTCACTTCCTGATTTCTGGTCTGAAGACTGGAAAGTCTCAACTCCCTTTTTCAAAATAAAAGTCTCTTTTTCAAAACAAAAGTCTCTGTCCATTTGCAATCTGACAGCACACCTCCCACTTGAGCTCCTGGTTCCAGAACCCAAGGAGGTCATGTCAACCTTCTTTGGAGTGTACCGGATCTTCTCTTCATTGCTCCTCCACTGGAATCAACACAACAAGACGCCTAACGTCTCTGTGTAAGATCGTCGCAGGGATTTTGTTGGAAAGCTTCTTCGTTGCTGGCGTACTCCTGCTGTGTTCTTCATGGGATGGCTTCTTGATCATGACCGGATAGCTGGGAAACGTCCTGATTCTGACGTCTCTCACAACTCCTTTCTCGTCAGGACACACACTGATCACTCTGCCTAATTTGAACTGACCTCTTAAGGCATTCTGATCCGCAAGCCAAACAACATCTCCTACTGCAACATTCCTCTCCTTTGTGTGCCATTTGCTTCTGACGAAGAGGTTCGGGCCTGCCAATTGACACCATTTCTTCCAGAATTTATTCACCTCTGACTGGATCACTCTCAGCCAGTTGACTGATGACATTATGTAGAGTTTGTCTTCCTCTGCTAGATACCCAATGCCTAATGCCTTGTTGTCCTCATCCTTCATCTGATTTGGCAAGACAAGCATTGTGTTCGTCTCAGAGGGCGTCCTCGCCGTGAGGTTTGTTTCTCCACTTTTCTGCCTGCTACTTTGTGCAGACTGGACCCATGGCTTCAGAGAAAATCCACCTGCTTGCAGAATCTCTTCAATCTCCTTGGTCATTTTGCTAAGTCTGTTTGCATCATTGTGGGATGTGAGGACATCATCCATGTAGCTGTCTTCCTCCAGCACTCTTCGCGCCTCCTCCAGGTGAGAGAACTTGGTGAGCCTTGCACTTTCTCGCATAGCCAGCTGTGCTATGCATCCAGCAGGTCTGTCCCCTATATTCACCCTTGTGATGACGTACTCCCCTATCTCTTCATCCTGCCGGTCCCTCCAAAGGAATCTGTGCAGATGCATTTCACGTTCCTCCAGCCACACAGAGTTATACATCTTCCTGATGTCTCCTAAGGCTGCATGCACTCCTTTCCTAAACCTTAGCAAGACAGCTCTGATGGGGTTTAAGACATCTGGCCCTTTGAGCAGCAGGTCGTTCATGCTCACTCCCCTGAACTTTTGACTGCTGTTCCATACAAGGCGCACTGGAGTAGTGACTGAGTGGGGATTTGGCGCAACTAGATGACTCACGTACCAAACTGGCCCTTTCCAATCCTCAGTCATCTTCTTTGTGAGTCTCTTTGCAGCTCCGCGCTCAACCATCTCGTGAACTTGAGCAGTGTAAGCAGCGAGCCACTCTGGTTCCTTCCTGAGCCTTTTCTCAGTTTTTAAAAAGGTGGCCTCAACTCCACTTCGGTTATTGGGAAGGCAGGCAGGATCCATTATCCAAGGATACCTTGCATCCCAGTGTGGAGACTTGGTGTGTTCATCTTCAATGATGTACGTAAGGCCATCTTTTATTATTTCAAGTTCCCTTTCCTCTGCTAAGGTCATCTCCTTTCCTCCAGGCTGACAATTCCCACAGTGGCATCCACCACATTTCGGCTCGCAGGCTGCACCGATACTGTCCCATCTCCACCCCTCAAGGAAGTCGCGGTGAGTTGCGGCTGTATGCCTAGTTTCAGCGATGGTGTCTTGAATATGGAGTGTCTTCATCATGAAGGGGATCTCAGCAGGAATCTCCTCATATTTGATGGCAGCTGTTCTCATAGAACGGGCAAAGTGCGTCTTCGACTCATGTGCGGCCACGTTTACTTGCTCAAACAGATCAGGGTGTGCTCCGCCCACCGTCTTTCCAAGAGGACTCTCCCACAAGACAAGATCTCCTACAACCTTCATCCTTTGCGGGGCAAGTCTCCCTTCTCTGTGACTTATGAGCAATTCAATCTTCTTCGGTCTCCTTAGCTCCTCAAGTTCAACTTCAGGGAAGAATCTCCTCAGCTCTTCAGGCCTAATGACTTTGGCGATCTCCTTCAGCCCATAACAGAGCAGTTCATGGGCCCTCTCAGTTCCCTTGGAGGTTTTGATTCGAACTCTGAGGAGGTATCTCCTCGTGGCTACTTTGGTAACCATTCCACCAACTCCATGCACAACAAGTGTGATCTTCTCGCTCCTAAGATTCAACCTGTTGGCTGCTTTATGAGTGATATAATTGGTGTCTGAAGCCAGATCCACCAGGGCTCCGATTTTTTGACCTGCATTAGCGGTCACTTCCATCAACATCATAATGACGGGGAGTTCTCTCAATCCACCTTCTTTGAGGAGGCTCACCTGGCAGTTGGCTGGACAGCTAACCTTTGACACTGTATTGGTGAAGGCCTTCCTGCATCTCTCAGCTAACTCTGGTGTAAGTTCACCCAGGAATTTCTTCTGTTCCTCAGTTAAGCCCTTTTTGTCTCTGTCATCTGTTTGAGGTCTCTCGTTCACGCCTCTTGTTTCCTCGTGGACAGAGAAAGAAGTGGTGATCTGAGGGGCCTCTCTTCCTGCAGTCTGCATTTCTGCACAGATAAGTGTCTCTGCAGCCGTCATCATACTTGTGCCATCCCAAACACTCCCTGCATGCACCGATCCTTTTCACAGCAGCTTCCTTTTCTGATAGCTTCAGACCCTTGAATTTCTTGCAGAAGAAAATCCTGTCCTTATGTTTCTCATCTCCACAGATAACGCACCCTTCCTCAGAATCCTCTTTCTTCGTGGCTTTAGTCGAGCCATATTTCTTGTTGAACTTCCTTTCTGCTTGGTCTGGTTTCTCTGGCTTGTCTGTGATTCGTAGTTGGTCTAGCCTCTCGAAGATCTCCTCTTGCTTCTTTAGAAAAGCTAGGAGCACATCAAAATGGTTGTCTGGAGTAACACCGTTGCTAGGATCCACCATGAACGTTAGCCAGTCCTTCTTCACAAACTCCGGAAGCTTGCTCTCTAAAGACCTCACCACCAGTGGGTTTTTGATGGCGCCGGTACTTCCTAGATCTGTGAGATCAGCAAGCGCTTTCTCTATTGTCTGGATAAGGTCTACTACTTTTCTTGGCTGATTTCCTTTAACAGGCGGAATCTTCTCCAGCTCTTCAGCAATCTCTAGAGATTGCTGAAGAGATTTATTTCCATACCTATTAGCTAGCACTCTGAAAACATCATCCGCTGTGGTATAGGTTGACAGGCGAAGATCTTTCACAATTCTTTCTTCCACACTATCAAGAAGCTGAATCTTTTTTACCTCTGGCAAACCGGTTGGCTCTCCCTGCTTTTGAAGGATCTCCCAGTCAGACTTCCAGCGGTGGAAGTCTCTTTTACAGCCGTTAAACGTGGGCAGTTTGGTCGGCTTAATTTTCACTACTGGTATTCTCAGTCCAGTTGGCTCCTGATTCACGCCTATACCTTGCTTCTCCACAGCAATCCTCCGTGCTCTGGCAAACTCAGCATTCCTCATGTCAAGCTCATTGTAATACACTCTCAGGTCCTTGCTCCGCATCCGAAAGTCGCTTGCCTCTGCTCCAGGAATCCATGACTCCCAGGCTGTGAATGCGATAGATGTTTCTTTGATCAACTTTTCCAGTACAGTAAGGTGGACTTCAAATCCTTCACAGTTACTGCTTTCCACAGGTATTCCATATGCATGCCTACCGGCTTTTTCTGCTTCTTCAAAAGCAGCCTCTAGCGTGTCTGATCCATATCTGCTCCAGAGGTTGGTTTGAACAATCTGCTTTACGTCATTGAACTTTTGCTCACATTCACTGGCAGATTCCTTTAGGCTCGTATCCTGTTTTGTACTTAGCTCTGCACCTTCACCATCTTCACTGGCTGCAAGCTCTGCTTCTAACCCAGTCCTGTAATCATCATTGGCCTCAAGGACTTTCCTTGAATCGGCAGAGAGCTTCACAAACTCTTGTCTGAGTTCTGTCTCAGTTAAATCACCTGCTCTCCGACAGAGATAGTTAGCTTGCTTAGTGAAGGAGATCTTTGCTACTGTTCTGCCTTTCTTTAGCTGCTCCAGTGTCTTGCCGAGTGTTTTGACTGCCATCTTGATTACGATAAAGTATTATCTCTCTTCAACTCTTGAATTATTGAATCAGATGAACTCTTCTGCATCCACACTCTGGACTCAATGAAGCCGTTAATCTTCTAGTCTTGACGCAGCTCCTTGGTTATCAGGCAACACAGTGATGGGTGCCAGGTGGCACAATGTCACTCAGCAAACAAAAAAGAAGGATCAATCCTCCAACCTTCAACTTTTTCCTTTTCTGTTTCCAACTGTGCCGTTGGTTTTCAACTGTCAAGTTCTCAGGGGGTTTTGCTTTACTTCTGCCCAAACTTGAAAGAGGCCTTAGCCATAAACAGGGTTAGATGGAATCAACTCAAACAATTTCTTCTTTTATCTTCTTTCTTTGATTTATTTAGGCAAATTATCAGAAGTTTTCCATTTAGTTAGGTTGAAAACCTTTACAAGAAAAGAGAAACAAAATACAAAATACAACAATTACTTTAAACTGCCTACTAACAAATATACAAACAAATATAAAGTTCTCCTTAACCTTACATTAACTTCAACAAGCAACATTCACAGTGTTAGATGAACTAACATGAGTGCAAGGCATTTAGAAATTAACTACATTAACACTAGCAATTTCACCATCAACATTTGCATTTAACATTAAACAGTTGACAAATATCAACATCAAATCATTATCTTACCAGTAGCATCCCTGGAAATGCCCAGCAAGTATTCATGCATTCATCACCTCACGACTGGACTACTGCAACAGCATTCTGTACACCACACCCACCAAATTCCTTAAAAAACTACAATATATCCAAAACTCAGCCGCCTGTCTATTCACTCACTCCAACACCAGAGATCACATCACTCCAGTCCTGCTAGACCTCCACTGGCTCCCCATCCAACACAGAATCCAGTTCAAAATCCTATCCATCCTTTATCAACTACAAAGCTCTCAATAACCTTGCCCCCTCCTACCTCACTGACCTGCACCGTCATACTCCCAACCTCAGATCCACAGATGCCAACCTCCTTACCCTGTCACCCACCCCAAGCACCGAACACTGGGGCGACAGGGCTTTTTCCGTTGCTGCCCCCTACCTCTGGAACTCTCTCCCCCAACACCTCAGACTTTCCACATCACTTGCTAACTTTAAAACCACACTCAAAACCCATCTGTTAAAAGCTACTTTTAACCTGTAACCAACTTAACTGTTTCCATTTGTTTCTATGCTGTTTTGCTGCACATTTTTTAATATTTAATCTCTTGTTAAGTTGTTATTGATGTTTTTATACTGTTCTTGCTATTGTTTTTCTTTGTTTTTACCATGTAAAGTGATTTTGAGTACCTTTTTTAAAGGGCTATATAAAATAAATGTATTATTATTACATGTGTCATACAGTCATCATTAAAACATTAAGTCATTTAATTGCGCCATCCCTTCACCACAACACATTCAGCATCATTCACATATTCACTTGTCATTAATACCAACATTCCATTATGGCTTCAGTATAATTTTCTATAGAGACAATTTGCCCCTCTTTTTTCTATATTATCAGGGTTTTTCCTGCACACTTTTTGGTTCCCCTAAATAGGTTATAGCCAGCACCAAAGGAAAATCACCAGTGCCTAAATGATAAGAATTGAGAATAAAAATAGCAATTCAGATCCTATCGGAGTTTGTTTAATAGCGAGTAGTTTTCTACATTATCAGTAGTTTGTATCATTCAGAGTGATCTTCAACATAAATAAAAACATCATCAAAATAGATTAGTCTTAATAGATTAGAGAGGTAGAACGATTCACAAAATTCACTGTTCGGTACATATCACAGTTATGGGGTCACGGTTTAGTAACAGTGTTTCCCACACAGACTAATGTGCGGCGGTGCGCCTCACAATCAACACCGCCTGCTGCACTTGCCTTTATTAATTTTTTTTAACGCTATTTAAAACATGCAACAACTTCCCCGCTCTCCTCCGTCTCTCTGTCACTTGCGTCTGCCAATGTGTTAATGTTAGAGTCCCGACCCGACTCTTAGCAAACAAGCGATTTCGCCCGCTTTAGAAAGTTAACTAGTCGCAAGTTTGCGGTAAAATGCAGTTGGATTGTCGAGGTCAAAACACTATACGTAGCAGCTGTGAATCAAATAAATGTATTATAAATAATGTTATGTCATTTTTTTACTCTTACACTGAATGTTTGCTGCTTCAACCCAGATGAGTATTGAAAAGTATTTTCCGAGACTGAAAAAGACCACCACAGAAACACTGTAGTAAACACAAGTAGGCTACATCTTATTGAACATGATTTATTTTCATCACCAATTATCATAGTAACAGCTTTCTCAAGCAGTTTGTGATGCATTTTGGAAACAGGAGATGAGCCCCAGGTCTAATGCGCCACCTGGCTTGAGAAACCCATTCTCAAAGACTGACTTTTAGTCATTATTTGGGTAGCACACATATTTGGAATGCCTTCTGCAGAATTCAAATTAGCCATTTTAATCTAGATTAATCTAGATTCATTCCAAGATTACAGTGAGATTAATCTAGATTAAAAAAATGTATCTATGCCCACCACTACTTATAATGAAAGGAAGGATGTTTTTTTATCAAAAGGAAGCGTGCCACTGTGTTTGTGTGGGATTCTGCCGCAATTCACGGCTATGCCATGCTGCCCCCTGCTACGCTCCTACAACCACAATTTCACAATTCTGTTTCATTATCTGTTCTGTGACTGTTATTGCCCCCATCCGGCTGCGTCAGCCACCGCCTACCAAGAGCCTGGGTCTGTCCGAGGTTTCTTCCTAAAAGGGAGTTTTTCCTTGCCACTGTTGCATTGATGCTTGCTCTTGGAGGAATTCCTGGAATGTCGGGAATTGTTGGGTCTTTGTAAATTATACAGTGTGGTCTAGACCTACTGTATCTGGAAAGTGTCTTGAGATAACTCCTGTTGTGATTTGATACTATAAATAAAATTGAATTGAATTGAAAAATTGTTTACAACAATTGCAACATAACCCAAACACACTGTTTTCAAAACAGCACAGCACTGCTTTGTTCATTCTATTTTCATGTTCCTCAGTACAGTTTGGGATTTACTGTGTTGCTCAAATGTTGGCAAGGGGGATATTATAGCGCGGCTCAAGTAACGTTACTATTATTAAGGGTGCTCCGATTGATCGGTCACCGATCGGTATCGGCCGATAATGGCTTTAAATAGTTCTGGCAGTTATACAAGGTGTCTGAACGGTGGCAGAACAGCAATTGGCCCGCGGGCCGGCCGCGGAACGGAGGCGGTAGGAAGGCGGCTACCGCTTTTTAAAAAGCGGCTGCCACCGGTAGTGCGCTGGCAAACGTGTTTGCGATTACGCCATTCTGACGCTTCTACTGCCTCTGGAGCACCGCTGGTGGTCCGCCGACTCTGCTATCTGGGAAAAAGGCAATACATTAGCAATTTGCAACGTGTGTGCCAAGGAAATACCACGAGGCGGAAAGCTCCAAAGACATTTTAACACCACCAACCTCATCAGACATTTGAAGGGTGTGTGTGTCGGTCTGTGTGTGTCTGTGTGTGTGTCTGTGTGTGTGTGCGCTGAAGAAATGTCTGCACTGATTGAAAGGACATGTTTTAGATTTTGAGCTAGGACAAAAAGCCAAACAATTACTGATACATTCTCTAAACATGTGTGACTGTTACGTAATGGCGTAATTTTCAGTACATAAAAGTGATCGGTATCGGCCGATATGTCTTCCAGCGATCGGTGATCGGCCCCAAAAATCCTGATCGGAGCATCCTTAACTATTATCATATGCTTTCTAAATTGATCTGATGATAATGTTTGTACGTCTTTTGTCATAGTGTCTGAGCTTCAGGAAGAGGGGATAAATGCCATCAACCTTCCTCTCAGCCCCTCCCACTATGAGCTGGACCCTGAGGACACCATGCTAGGTAAACAGCTACACTGCAACTTGTCCTACACTCATAGTCCCTGTTACACATATTTAGATGTGATTGCTTAAAGGCCATGTGGGTACATTTATTCTCATTGTATTTCTTCTATAGACTATAGTAGGAAAAAGTTGAGGCCCTTGGGCCATAATTAAAAATAGCCTCTTTGAAGACAGGGACAAACATTTATTGTGCGTTCCATTTCTACACGGAGGTCGGAATTTCCAAGGTCAAAGTCGGAAACCCACCCCCTAAACTCTGATTTCCGAGTTGGGAAGTCGGTCAACCCTCACAGTACACCAAGCTCAAAATCCAACATGGCTGCTGCGTGCATCAACAGCAGTGAAAGCTGTAGTAACATACAGTTTATTAGCAATTCTGTCTTATTCATGTCTCATTAAATCTAAAAATGCATGCACAAAAAAACAGCATAATGCGATGTTATCAACTGCTAATGCTAACAATGGCTAACCTGGCTAGAGCCAGCTCCACAGTGAAATCCGACTTGTTAAATGAAAGGCGGTCAACTCGGGTGTGACGCCATTCCCTGCTCTGGCTTCCGAGTTCCCACTTAAATGGAACACACTGTTAGCAAATCAAAAGACATTTAAATAAATATCTTAATGACCTAAGCCCAGAAAGCCTACTAACTTAAGTCAATTTGCAAAAACACATTTTTGACTGGTACTGAAATAACTAGCATTAATTGTTGGCTAAAGGATCTTTTACATGTGCATACATCCATGTACAGTATGTACTCACTATGTGCTTTTTCCGATTTTGCCACAGCGCCAACTACAGTGTTGAAGTGTAATGGCTATAGCACTGTGTACTCGCAATGGACAGATCACATGAGCCATCTGAGTAGATGATGTATGGACAGCTGCAGTAGGAATGCTGAGACCTTAGTGTGCTCAAACAAAAGAGCAGATAGGAGGGATTTCCAGCTTTGGCTTTTGGCAGTATGGTGTCTGCTACATATGAGCTGTACTACCATATGAGCTCACCTAATCTGACAACCACCCTTTAGCCAGCAGTCAACAAATCGACATACTGTCAAAGCTTTCTGTGGGGAACACACACTTTTAATTTTGTGATCCACATGTGCCAGGATATATAGTCTGGGACCATTACAACTGTAAAAGGGTTAACAAACAGAAACAAGTAAAGTACAGGCTGAACACCCCATACAAATGGTGCAATATGCTCAATAATATGCTCTTGTTGTTCTGTTGCTATTCTTCCTCACTTTAGAATACAATGTTCCTTCTCAGCTCTAACATTTATCCTGTTTCTGCTCATCTTTTAGAGGAGAATGAAGTACGCACCATGGTAGACCCCAACTCCAAGAATGACCGCAAACTGCAGGAGCTCATGAAGGTAAGGTTTACATTTTTCCATTCAATTTTATTTATAGTGTAAAATCATAACAGAGCTTATCTCAGGACTGTGACGATAACCGCATCACCGCAATACCGGCGGTGAAGTGACCCTACCGCGGTGATGACGTCATCACCACATTATTTATTTATTGTATGAAAATGTTTTGCTTGTGAAAGTTACATGAGTGATATGAAATGTAAAAAACATATTAATCATTGTTTAGTTATCATCATTGGCTGTCTTCTATCCTATATTCAAGAGATTATGAAGAAAAAAAGGTTGCTCGTCGTTTCGGCTTTGCACAAGTGGATGGACAGTCTGATTATTACCAATTATTTCTAGGCTTGAGTACTTGTGATATCTACAATGTTTAATATAATACACGGTAGGGAAGAGAAGGAGATTTCTCAGTTCTCAGCTGAGGTGGACAGCATTGCGCTGCAACTAGCGGATTTTCCTTTTGCTTAAAGCTTAATCCCGAAAAAACCTTACAGTTGAATATTATCCTGCTGAACGTTTTTGTTTTTGTGTCAGTCGGTTTTGAGGTGATGTGAGAATCCCGTACAGCAAACAGGAAACATCACTGCCTCTATCGCTGCCGCAATAAAGTTTTAAAACACAAGCACTGCACAGAACGGCCCAGGAGTTTGTGTAACAGCTGATTGTTTCCTGCAACAACAAAGAACAGTCCCTCCGTCTCTTTTCCTTCTCTCTTTCTCCAGGAAATGAAGCTGCCTTTAAGTGTTGTCGGAAATGTTGAGATCTATAAACAATCTGAGGGAAAGCAATAATTGTCAAATATAGTCTTTAAAAAGTATTTAAAAACTATGAAAGCTCTGCTGTGCTTGAGTTTCCGAAATGCTTGGGGAAATTTAGCTTGTGTTGACACTACTGCATTATTTGATCAATAAAAGAGCTGTCATAATGACAAATGCCGGTTCAGCTGATTTGCTTTAAAGCACACTGGTTTAAGCTCGTAAAACCCGGAAATCGACTCAACTCTAGTATTTCTAGACATTGAATAAATTACTTCATAAGAAATTCTTGTTACAGCATGACATTCAAGATTACTTGAATGTCTTAAGCAAGTTCTAATTATGAGTAATTAGTCTTTTATTTTGCCATGTAGGTGTTGATCGACTGGATCAATGATGTTCTAGTGGGGGAAAGGATCATTGTGAAGGATCTGGCTGAAGATCTGTATGATGGACAGGTCCTACAGAAACTATTCGGTGAGGAGTTGAACCATATGCATGTGGATAGAAATGCCACTGAGACACAAAACAACTGGTATTTTGTGCTGCTATTGTATCGTCATCATTTTACTAAGAGCTGACTAATCATCATCAATTAAAAGATGCCTTTGCCTTAACTGTCTTTACATTAATCCATGTTGAATTATAATAATAGTCAAGGTTAACAGGTAATAAAGGTTTCATTACTGAACATTTTATATATACGTATTAAACTTATGAATGTTAATTTGTCTGTGTCTCTGCCTGTGTATTTTGCTTCAGAAAAGCTGGAAGGTGAGAAGCTGAATGTGGCAGAGGTGACTCAGTCAGAGATTGCCCAGAAACAGAAGCTGCAGACAGTTTTAGAGCGCATCAATGACTCACTCAAACTCTCCACCAGGAACATTCGCTGGAATGTTGACTGTAAGGAATAGTTTCTAATATTTTGCTTTTTACTTTGTATACAACTGTAATGCTATAATCTAGTAAAGCATGTGAGAGGGGTACGAGGGAGCGGAGCGCGCAAGGGAGAGGAGAGCAGATTTTATTTAGAAGTTGGTGCATTGCCTTATCTCCCGCTCCATCCTGCTTCAATTTCGCTCCAGAATTTGTTTTTATTTTTGTGCATCCTAAAGTCCTCAAACATGTTTGTAAAATGAAAATTAACAAACAAAATCCGAGATGGCTGACTTCCTGTCAGGCGAGCAATGCTCCCACCAACTTTTGTGAACATCAAATGAACTTTATACCAACCTTGCATGTGTATGGGGACACTATGGAGCCTGCTGTCACGCCTGAGCCCAATCACTGCAGAACTTTGCAATATACCAGGGTCCGTTTTATGAAAAAAGCGCCACCTAGTGGCCTATTGGATCCATATCTTGTTCAAAGCCTCAGTGGAGCCAGGGAAACTACTGAAAATAGGAGTAATTATTGCCAAGAAAAGAAACTTCCTGTAAAAAAAGCACCACCTAGTGACCAATTGGCAACTTCCAATTGGTACCACAGAATCTACATGCAACTTTTCGTGCAGATCGGATTGACAGCCTAGGAGCAGTTGACAAAAGTATGTTTCGCATATATTGCAATTTTGCGATATAAAGTTTTTTGCTGGAGCTGGCAGCCATGCTATGCCAATGATCCAATACACTGGTCATCATTGTTCTGCAGCATGCATAGCAAGAGCTATGAGCAATAAGCATAGAGCCACTATAGCATAAAAGAGATCTGTCGCCTCCAGACATCATCCAGCCAAAACCAGCAGTGATTAGAACTCAGTATTACATTGGTAATACTCTATTCTCTGACACTTTCAATTATTATATACACTATAAAGGTAATGAATAAAGACTTACGTTAGGACTTAAAAAGGTGTGCACAATTTTGGTTTACTGGCAGTTGTTATTTTCATATTCTTTAATTAAATTGTATCCTTAAATGTGCTTTAAGAATGAAATTGTCCTAAAACTTTCAAATAGAAGTAGTATCACTGCACTTTGACATCCAGTGGAATACATGTGAATAGAATACAGCCCTATAAAAAATGGAGCATTTTAAACAAGCCTTGCATTTAAATCAACATGTCACATCAGAAAGCAGAATTGGCAACTGCAGTTCAAAGCAGTGATTAAAGCAGATTCGATTGGACGATTTTGGTTTCTTGCAGATACTTTACATCGATATTGATATATAAAATCTTGAGATATCCATATCAAAAATGTTTGTTAACTTTATGTGTTTATGTAAACAATAGAATATCAGCTGATATATTGTATCATATATAAGTAATATTTTTTGGCAAAAGTGCCGATGCATGTTTTATTCTAAAAAATACATAGTGCAAACACTTCTGTGTCACATTTTACAATATGATGTGACCATTTATGACATAAGATACAGTAGAATTATGACTGAAATAGCATCGGATTGATGTGGTCATAAAAACCGCTTCATCAAAAGCAATTTATTATTATTTGTATCATCATTGTACTGATCAACTGTTTGTCTATTGCTGTCGTGCATAACTGTGATTGGCTCTGCTATTTTAGAGCATGACATCACTGGTTTCATAGTGATGTGACTGGCTGAGAGTGTATTTAGTAATCACCACACTTTCTGATCTATATTCCACTTCACCAAATGCATTTGCGCTGCTGCACATACATGAACCAAAATGGCCTACAGCTTTGCACTGGTTATACCGCTAGCGCGAATATGATAGGGCCCTAAGACTGATATTTGGATATTTGTATAATATAATTGTAGGTTAGTTTGTCATATATCATGTATGATATAATACATTTGAACTCCTTGAGTGTTCTTAAAAATAGAATACAAAAGAGTGCAATGGTTACAGTTTTACAGTACTCTGATCAGCCTTTTTCACTGATATTTTGACTTGTCAAACGTGTAAATAATAACATTAACAGTTGCTACATTGCTTAATGGTACACTGGTACTGCTAATGTATTACCTGCTATGATGCTGTGAGAATTTTAAAATCAGCTGTCAGCTGGGAGTATGCTTTATAGCTAGGCTTTCACTCTTTTATCTGACATAGGGAGTAATAATTACTATCATGTTCCCAGCAAACTACCTTTTACTTATGTCATTAGCTGTAACATGTATATGAGATACTTAGCGAGAGGTAATATAAAAAAAGTTTTTTTGGGGCCCTTGGATGAAATGTTGAATGAGAGAAACCGAGAGGAAGGAAGTAGTGCAGTAAAAAGAAGGCCAAATCAAATGAAATTATTTAAAACCAAATTATTGACATTAAATGCACCTCTGGTAGAACTTTGTCCTTGAAAGCTATTTGTGCGAGATTTGAAAACGCTAAAGAGCACAGTAGATAACATGCAATGTAATTGATTTTGCAGTCCTTTCATTTGAGGAACTCTCTTTTAATCAATTCAATTTTGTTTGTCCCCTATTTTATTCCCTATTCAGAAGCCTTACGAAAATACTCTTTCCTGGTATATCTTATTTTGATCCTCATTCAGTGAGGATCTTATAGGTTTGTAAAAGCTTTTAGCTTACTCTCTGATTTGCCATTGCCTTGGGGTACAATCAAAGGCTTGTTTTAGACACTTAATTGATCCTAATTGTGTATCCAAAGTGGGGATGAACGATATTCCGTTTCAGCATCAACATCGTGATGTCGAGCCGGTGTGTGTGTGGAGAGTGTGTGGTAGAGCGAGGGAGAAGTGAGAGAGTGACGGCAATTAGCTTCGGAGCAAGTAGCAACTCTAGAGTCATAATGAGAGAAACAAAGTTTCTCCCCAGTGCTTTCTGACCACGGTGGGAAATCTGTAGCAGGAAAAGTTAACCCTCTCCTTGGTTTCATGTTGTTTATGGAGAAGGAGAACGAAGAAATGAGTAGGGGGAAATGCAGTGCTACAAAGCTCCGACGTGCGTCGCCGCGACATGTAGTTACATTTTTCCGAGAGGTGTACGTCAGGCTACGGCGTAGGGTCCGGCGTAGGTTCGTGTCTCCACAAGTGATGCGCATGCTTTTCCATGTTTTAAGTTTGCTGCAAAGACGAAATAATGCACCTGATTAATGTAACGTTATCACGACGTCTCCTGACAATTCTTCACCGCAGAGTTGCCAGACTAAAAGCTAGTTACCAGCTACGAGCCATGCTAAAGCTAATTGAGTTAGCCTAAAGAAATGGGGTTTGTCCCAACTAACGTTACGGTTCAGAGCAGCGAAGCTGGAAACGCAACACTAGTGTACAAGAGAAGTCTGTTAGTTGTCAACCACAACCTGAAAATGTGGGAGGAACAGGAGGGGAGCAATATCAGGGAGCCCCCTTATTTTAGAGAAAGAATGGTTCACATAAGAAAGAAAAAATGAATTGCAGATACAAAATCACCCCAGTAATTTGAGAATTATTAATTATTTCCAAATACAGCTATTTATGTCATCTGGTAATCACAATATATATCGCAAAAAAAGCAGTATTGCAATATCATTTTTTTCCAATTTTGTGCAGCCCTAAAGGTACACTGTATTTCTTTGGTTGACTAAAACAATGTTTGCTTAGTATTAGGGCTGGGAAAAAAAATCGAGTTGGTAGGTCAAATCGATTCATATTTTCAAAAAATCTTCCTTCAGGGTTTCCGTAGCACGCTCCCTGCGGCGCAGCCCTCTGCCCCTCCCCTCCCCCGAGGGCAGCGCATGCATACACAAACAACATGGCAGAAAAAGCCGGCGAAAGAGAGCAGTTCCTTCCAAAGAAATGCTCTTCTACTTCAGTCGTGTGGAGTTGGTTTGGATTTACGGCATCTGATGAGGAACAGAAAACACCTCGATGCAAACTATGTCTTAAGGCTGTTGTTGCTGGTAGCAGTACGACAAATCTGTTTCAGCATTTAAAGCGAAGACATGCGGCTGAGTGCGAGAAGTGTTGCCTTCTTCAAAAAGAAAACCACTCTAGTGGCGCTAGCACCCCGTTTGCAAAGCAAACAACTCTTCAACAAAGCTTTTCAAACAGTGCAAGGTGGAAAGCCATAACTGAGGCAATTACCCTCTACATAGCTATGGATATGCTGCCAGTTTACTCTGTTGAGAAGAGAGGGTTTAACAACATGCTGAATGTTTTGGACGCTCAATATACAGTACCTAGCCGCTGCAAAATTACACCAAGACAAGTAGAGCTCTTTTATCCAGTGTAATTTATCACTTACCACTATCTTGTTTTTTTCTTATCCTCCTCTTCCTTTCTCTTCTTCCTTTTCTGGCTTCCTGAAGCATAATTCCGCTTCATGATGACTGCCGACCTTGCTGCCGACGGAGGTTTTGTATTTTGCCAGCAGCAGAGATCACGAGAGGGGCCCCTTGAGGGGGATCCCGATAACAGTGTCATTGCACTTTACTGCATTGACTATCAAAGGGGCGCTCACAGTTTGTCGTTGCATTTTATTCTTAACCAGTCGTTGTCTTGGGGCCCCAGGCCAGCTCGGGGCCCCAAGCAATTGCTTGGTTTGCTTGCCTTGTCGCGACGGGCCTGCTCAGGAAGTGACGTAGTACGTGCCGTTTGGCAGATAAGAAGATACAAAAATACATAATATTCGTAATATCGATGTTTTTGTCTAACATTGTATTTGAGGATTTAAACAATGAAGATAATAATAATAATAAAATACAGTTTCATGTATTTGTCTCATGTATTGTCTGCTCGGTCGGCCGGCGGGCGGCGGCAATCTGAAATGGAATGAAGCCCATTCACGGCACACGGCAGAGACACAGGAATCGAACATAGGCAGCTCCCATCTCTTATGGGAGTTGTTGGGAGTTAGTTTTAAAGTATATTGGTATATTTCTCATAATTAGAAGTTAAAAGTGTATCATTTTGGATGCCCCCTGGGGTTTTTTGGGATGGGGAACACACTGGTGTCATCAGATTTTTTTTAAATTGAATCGTTAAATAGGTGAAAATAGCTTATTACCATATTTGACAGTGCTTACAGTGGTTACACATTGGTGACCATATCTACATGACACCTGAGGTCCAGAGCTTTCTATAACAGCTGGTCCCATGTTTGTAGCACCTTCTGTTGCTAAATGACAAGCCTTCAAACATGGACTAGGTTCAAGGTTCAGAGGTCAATCTTTCAGAGTAGGAGTAATGGATCCTCTTCAGACTGACATATGTTACTGTGGAGGTTGAGACCTTTCCAACAATATGTTTGATATAGTCCTACGACAACATTTTAATTTTCACATATCATGGATATGCAGGTGATACTTTATTATCCCCGGAGTGATATCTGCCTTGAGTTCAAATGCTTCACACATAACACTTGACATATTGTTTTATCATACAGCTGACATATACTTAGAATAAAAAAACATAAACAAAGCAGGGCTCGAGAGTGCGACCAATTTGGTCGCATATGCGCCCAAATTTTGTAAGGGTGCGACTAACATTTTTCCTAGGTCGCACCGGTGCACCTAACGTCCTCTCCGCTGCGACATGACCCATTTCTTCTGTAAAGCCGTGCCCGTGTTTGGATCTCTCCTACTCTCCGTGCAGCCCCGCCCCATTCACTCACTGTCACACACAGACATGCCCGTGCAACATGGAGAGAGACAGCGTCGGTCCACACTGCAACATTTGTCTACGGTTTTAATTGTTATTAACACAGCTCTATATTGTTAAGCATGAGAGGGAAACCTGTATTTGTACCAGTCTTTCCGCTGGTAACTCTGTTACTGCGGCCGCCGCACGGCGGAAAACACAGACGAAGTTATTGAATGCAACTAACTTAAGCCGGACCTGGGCGAGAGACGTGGCCAGAATATCATAGTTCATAAAAATGCAGCGCAGTGACGATACAGACATTTCATACACAAGACGTGTATACACACGCCGCTGACCCGCCAAAGCATTCGACCCGTGCTGGACCCATTCGAGTCAGCCGTCACTGTGAGTAGCCTAGCATACGCCTCTCTCTCTCTTTCTCTCTCTCTCTTTTTTTTTGGGGGGGGGGCTTTATTTTGATAGGAAAGCTGAAGACATGAAAGGAGAGGGGGGGGGGGATGACATGTAGCAAAGGGCCACGGTCGGAGTCTAACCTGGCCCGCTGCGTCAAGGAGTAAATGTCTATATATACCGACTCAGCTATCCGGGCGCCCTCTCTCTCTTTTAATCAGTCTGTTATTGTTGTTGATAACAAGTGAAGGAGCTTTCTTAGAGATATATATTTTTTAAATATATCCTAGGCTATTTATTTCAGATAATTTTCATTTACATGTGTTTCAGCTGTATATTTTCAAACTAAGAAGTAAACCCTGTCTTTGCATTTCATATATATATAAGATAAGATAATATAAGACTTTGAGCCATGAAATGTGAGGTCTCAGTTTTAGTTGAGACCTAGTTTTAGTTTGGCAGCTCAGTGAAGCACTTTAAACATTTTTTATATATGCAGTATGATTGTGCTAAAACTAAAAAGTATTTACCTACACCTTATTCTTGCTTAAAATCATTTACATGATATATATAAATGTATATGGAGCGTGATAAAAAGGTGACCTTGAAATTGTGGCGTTAATGGCGACGCAAGGAAAAAATTTGGGTGCACCTACATTTTGTGCTGGTGCACCTAAATAAAAAAGTTAGGCGCACCAGTGCAACCAAGGCAAACAGTTAGTGTGGAGCCCTGCAAAGTGATATGTAGCCAGACTGAAGCACATCACACAGCAACAATCTATTGATCATCTTGCACACACAGTGCAGAGTAACACACAACCATTATCATCATATCATGAAGCTATTGCACAACCAGCCTCAAGCAACATTATTTAAAGTTGTAATTGAGGTAGGTCCGAATAGGCCTAGAGTTTAGAAATGTTAAGTTTACATTGGGGTAACCATATCTTCTGCTAGAGTATAAGAACTCATACTTGGCATGGAGAATAAAGATAGATCAGGTCATATTCTCTGTGCTTGCCTGGAGAGACTGGTTTCTATTCCTCTCCACAACCTTCATGACAGTCATATATAACATAAACCCTCTGATTCACCGTGAATGTCTGCTCTAAATGATGAAAACACACTTTGAACACAAGCCTTCCAGCCAGGTGTTGTCCATATGAACACCAAGGTGCCTATAGGAGCAGAGCCCATTGATTGGTTCATCGTGTATGACCTCTGATACCCATACAAAGCTATATACATCTTACTCTGTAAACAAAAACCTCTGCAACAATCTGCTTATTCTTTTAATTTCCTGAAAATGCCTCCTAAAACTAGTTAATTTTGAAAAGGTAGTCTCTCAGTAAAGGCTACGAAGGTTAGGATGGCTACACGCTTTAACCATGGTGATTGATATGAGGATCATCTTCTGAATATAATAATTAATATGTTAGGCCTACCATAAATTGATATTTCAAAAAAGTAATTTATTTAAAACAACTAATGCAGTGTGATATTAAATCAAACTAAGTCCCACACATAACTATGCTCATGTTTTTTCCCTTTAGTATTTGATATAAATAGTCATCAACCGCAACATTAGAAAATTGGGTTTTAAAATAACTATGCATGGAAAATAAAATAAAAAATGCTTCTCTTCGTATATACACAACAGTGAGTCAAAACAAATGCAAATTATTCATTCTATTCTAAACACTCAACTGTAGGTTTTTTATATAGTGTATATATATATATATAAGGCAGATCAAAGTGCCTAGCATAAAGCACTATTTTTATTTATTTTAATATTTATTATTGGTATTTTATTGTGTAAATTCTCACCTGCAACATTCATTCACAGACGTCACTTCCACGGATGTTTTTAAACGTTATTACGGTGTGTGTGTATAACTGGAACAAAGCTGAGTAACGTGTTGTTGCTGGTGATAAAAACACTGATTATATATTACATTACATTACATGTCATTTAGCTGACGCTTTTATCCAAAGCGACTTACAATTACTACATATATCAGAGGTCGCACGCCTCTGGAGCAACTAGGGGTTAAGTGTCTTGCTCAGGGACACATTGGTTGATGGATCATGGTGGGAATCGAACCCAGGTCTCCCACACCAAATGCATGTGTTGTTAACAAGGGAAACACACTTCTAATGGTGGTGTTGTGAAAAGGAATGGCAACATTACAAAGTGGTAAATGCTTTACTGTTCCAACTTTTTTTGAAATGTGAAAAAAAAACAATAAAAATCATGAGGAACACATTACGTTATGTGCTGTCTGCAATGAAATACAAGTCAAAGTACATTTAGAAATCACTACTTTCTTTTTTTATTTGTGTTTATACATACTGTCCCAGCTTTTCTGATTTGGGGTTGTATTTAGTTAGGTTAGTTACGTTTAATTATCTTCAAGTGAGAACAACAACAGACTACACCGACTCCGTTTGTCTTCGTATTTGAATGGTGCACAACTTCCCTTCAGTTTGACTTTATGTGTATCGTTTGGGAGTTTGTCTTTGCTGCTTGCTGCAGACTTTGCATGGAGCTCAACAGGTGGTTGCTAGCTAACGTTACCTTGCAAGATAACTTGTGTTATTTATACCCCAAGTCAGCTGTTGACATACAGTAGCCTACTCAGAGGTTGGCTTTAATACAAAGGGAAATTCAAATGTTAGTACAAGTTATTCACATTTACAGTTTTATGATCTGTCGTGTGAGCTAACTGGCTCGCTGTTATGAAACACCATAATCCTCCATGTGTTGAAAAGCTTTGAGATCAGCACCAGTGTATGGGGATACCCTGTTTACTACATAGTGTTACAGATCGTGTTGACTGAAGTTGGACAGACTCGGCGATGTAATGAGGTCCGTGAAAACGGAAGACGGTAAGGGTCGGTATCCAACTTCTCCAAATACAGCTCTATGTGAGCACCTACTGGATGCCCGACCTTGACCGATAACAGCACGACAACTTGTTGTTCAATAGAAGAACAAGAAACAAGAACAAGATAGTGTTATTATCACAGTTTATTTATTTCAAACTGATTGAAACTAATGAAACTTTACGCTCGTCTACTACACTATTTAGCTTGTGCTTCCGGTGTTTTTGCCGTCCATCATGGCATCGTCTCGTGGTCACGTGTTTGCAAAGGGTCTATAGGGCCTTCGCCGCTGTCGGTGCTCGGGCCCTAAATATGTTGCTTGTTATTTGGCGGCCCATTGCAGTGGCAAGGTACTCACACAGACCTTTCATTCAAAAAAATACAAAAGATTAAGATTATAAAAATGTTGGAACATGTGTACCTATTAATTGCAGGCATGATGGTATCGTTGTAATCTATTTGTTTATTTATTAGGGCCCGAGCGCCGACGGCGCCCTATTTCAACCCTATTGAAACTGAAGGAATTATTAGGGCCCGAGCGCTGACGGCGACAAAGGCCCTATTGAAACTGAAGGAATTATTATTAGGGCATGGCCCTATAGGGCATGGCCGTGGCGGGGCAGTCATTTTCTGCGTTTCGCCATTGAAACAGGAAGTGGGTGTAACTTGAGTGTACATTGTCCAATTGGCTCGAAACTTTTCAGGATTCATAAGAGTCCAACCCTGAGGACATATAAAGGCCAATATTTACTCAATGTCATAGCGCCCCCTAGTGGCAAAAGGAAGTAGACCTAAAAGTCAAGGTGCTATACTTTCACGAACTCCTCCTAGAGATTTCATCAGATCGACTTCAAATTTGGTCTGTACCATCTCAACACCTTAAAGATGAAAAATTTATTAGAAGAAAAACTTTTCGTCCAACGGTGTGGGCGTGGCATGGTGGCCATTTTGAGCATTTATCGATTAACAAAGAAGTTGTTGTAACTTTAGTGTACATTGTCCAATTTGGCCGAAATTTCTCACGATTGACAAGAGGACATTTTTAGGCCAAAATTGACTTTTGGTCATAGCGCCCCCCGCTGTCAACAGGAAAGCAGCCTTATATGACAAACATCATCCGATTTACATGAAACTTATAATGTGTGGTCTATATGTGATACTGAGCCGCCTCCTATACTTTAACCACGCCCACGCAATCAGGCCACGCCCCCTTTCTTAACATTTGAACCATTTAAGGTAGAATCTTGTGTGAGGTGTCATTGAACTCAGCAGAGAGTTCCTCCTTCATTGGTGATGGTTTGGCCCGCCCCCTATTCTTCAGCCACTCCCCCTTTCATAACTGGTGACCCATTTAAGGTAGAGTCTTGTGTGAGGTGTCATTGAACTCAGCAGTTTCTTTTTGACTGCTGATGTTTGACCCGCCCCCTATGCTGTAGCCACACCCCATTTTTATAACTTATGACTCGTTGGATGTAGACCCTTGTGTGAGGTATCATTGAACTCAGCAGAGAGTTCCTTATTCATTGGTGATAATTTGGCCAGCCCCCATGCTTAGACTACACCCTCTTTCACAGCTAATGAACTGTATGACAGAGTTTTGTGTGAGGTATCATTGAACTCAGCAGGGAGTTCCCCTTTCATTGGTGACGATTTGCAGTGTCTGAGTGCCGTGCAAATGCACGGTCGCAAGGAGCAGCGTCCGCCAGTAACCCCGACGCGCACAGAGGCGCGAGGGCCCATCCAACGCTGCTTGCAGCTTTAATTATTATTATTCATTTAACAAAAAATGACAATCAGTAATACTGAATGCAGATAATTTGCATACAAGACTTGATACGGATGGTTACTGGCTTTAAATGGTATAAAACAGCATACATAAGTGAATGGTCATTAAAGCAACACTATGTAACTTTTAGCTGCAGCTGTAGTTCCAATGAGACAACCTGTAGGGGGACCGAAGAGGCGGGTAGCGCGAACTGTAGTTCCAATGAGACAACCTGTAGTGGGACTGAACCGGGAAAAGTTACATAGTGTTGCTTTTTATTTATTTATTGTACAGTATGTGAACTACATGTATCATTTATATTTTTTGTTCAGTAACTACTATTTTTTTGTGATTCTATTCTTCTTTTCCTCATGTTAGCGGTTCATGCTAAGAGTATAGTTGCCATCCTGCACCTGCTGGTGGCGCTGTCGCAACACTTCAGAGCCCCAATCAGATTGCCAGACCACGTTTCTATTCAAATAGTGGTCGTTCAGGTAGATGTAATCTTGTTTTTTTAAGGCTTAAAGTATGAATATACAGTTTGTGTCTACTTACTTATTTGCATAGCATGTCATCACCTTTATGGAGAATGTTGGTTTCATAAAATGTCTCTCCACTGCTGTGAATTCATCTCAGGCTTTTCCCACTTAATTTGTTTTACCAGCCAGTATATTTTCATGTTCAGTAGAATAAAAGAAATCCCACATTTACTTACTGTTCTCCATTTATTCCTTTCAGAAAAGAGAGGGCATTCTACAGTCTAGACAAATTCAAGAGGAAATCACTGGCAACACAGAGTAAGTATGCTCTGCTACCTGACTAATTTTTACACCTCACAACGCATCTGTAGCCGTTGACAGACATTAGTGCTGGTGCAATCTAAAACACTAGTGCTAATAGCTCTCTATTTCATTGAAATACCTTGTTTCTACATTAACTAAGATTTATTGGATTTAAGGATGGTTTAATGATTACTCCAAATAAGTATTTTCTAATAAGAACATACTGTGCTACTCTCCCAATTGTAAAGGTGTACAACCCCAAATCAAGAAAAGTTGGGACAGTATGAAAAACACAAATAAAAAAAGAAAGTAGTGATTACTAAATGTACTTTGACTTGTATTTCATTGCAGACAATGTGAACACAAAATATTTCATGATTTGTCTGGTCAACTTAATTTCATTTGTACAACCCCAAATCAGAAAAACACAAATAAAAAAAGAAAGTAGTGATTTCTAAATGTACTTTGACTTGTATTTCATTGCAGACAATACAACAGCACATAATTTAATGTGTTCATGATTTTTATTGTTTTTTTTTTCAAAAAAACAAAATTCCTATTTTGGTTCTTGCAACACATTTCAAAAAAAGTTGGAACAGTAAAGCATTTACCACTTTGTAATGTTGCCATTCCTTTTCACAACACTTAAAAGACGTTTAGGGACTGAAGACACCAAGTGATGAAGTGTTTCAGGTGTAATTTTGTCCAATTCTTGCTGCAAACAAGTCTTAAGGTGGGCAACACGGGGTCTTCGTTGTCGCATTCTGCGCTTCAAAATGTGCCACACATTCTCTATTGGAGACAGGTCGGGACTGCAGGCAGGCCAGTCAAGTACCCGTGTCCTCTTCCTCCGCAGCCAGGACTTTGTAATGTGTGCAGAATGTGGTTTCGCATTATCTTTTTGAAATATGCATGGACGTCCCTAGAAAAGATGTCTTCTTGAAGGCAGCATATTGTGCTCCAAAATCTCTATGTACTTTTCAGCATTAATGGTGCCATCACAGAAGTGCAAGTTACCTTTGCCAAGGGCACTGACACAACCCCATACCATGACAGACCCTGGCTTTTGGACTTGTTGCTGGTAACAGTCTGGATGATCCTTTTCTTCTTTGGTCCGGAGCACACAGCGTCCATTTCTCCCAAAAAAATACCTGAAATACTGATTCATCTGACCACAGTACACGTTTTCACTGTGTGATGGTCCATCCCAGATGCCTCCGAGCCCAGAGAAGTCGACGGCGCTTCTGAGCACTGTTAACATAGGGCTTCCTTTTGACACAGTACAGTTTTAACTGGCATTTTTGGCTGTAACTACGTATTGTGGTACTTGACAAAGGTTTGCCTAAGTAGTCCTGAGCCCGTGGTGATATCGCTTATAGATGAATGACGATTCTTGATGCAGTGCCGCCTGAGGCATCGGAGATCACGGTTGTTCAGCTTAGGCTTGCGCCCTTGTCCTTTACGCACTGAAATTCCTCCTCATTCCTTGAATTTTTTAATTATGTTATGCACTGTTGAAGGTGAAATAAGCAAATGTCCTCCTATCTTTCTTTGAGGAACATTGTTTTTAAACATTTCAATAATTTTCTCACGTATTTGTGGGCAAACTGGCGATCCTCTGCCTATCTTTGCTCCTAAAGGACTAGCCCTTTCTTGGATGCTGCTTTTGTACCAAATCATAATTACAATCACCTGTTGACATCACCTGTTTCAAATCACATCATTATTTAACCAATTTACCTGATTACTAGCCCTAAATTGCTCCTGTCCCAACCTTTTTTGGAATGTGTTGCGGCACCATTAATGCTGAAATATGCTACCTTCAAGAAGACATTTTTTCCAGGGACGTCCATGCATATTTCAACAAGATAATGCAAAACCACATTCTGCACACATTACAAAGTCCTGGCTGCGGAGGAAGAGGATACGGGTACTTGACTGGCCTGCCTGCAGTCCCGACCTGTCCAATAGAGAATGTGTGGCGCATTTTGAAGTGCAAAATGCGACATTGAAGGCCCCGTACTGTTGCCCACCTTAAGACTTGTTTGCAGCAAGAATGGGACAAAATTACACCTGAATCACTTCATCACTTAGTGTCTTCAGTCCCTAAACATCTTTTAAGTGTTGTGAAAAGGAATGGCAACATTACAAAGTGGTAAATGCTTTACTGTTCCAACTTTTTTTAAATGTGTTGCAAGAACCAAAATAGGAATTTTGTTTTTTTGAAACAAAAACAATAAAAATCATGAGGAACACATTAAATGATGTGCTGTTATATTGTCTGCAATTAAATACAAGTCAGAATACATTTAGAAATCACTACTTTCTTTTTTTATTTGTGTTTTCCATACTGTCCCAACTTTTTCTGATTTGGGGTTGTAGATTTACTTAATTTGCCTAACTATGGGGTGTGGACACTTCTATAAACTACAGGAAGTGACACATTGACAGTTGGGACTGAAGCACTCTGGATAACTCTTTACTTGTCCTAAAGAGCTATGTTGCTGATTTAAATCCAGCTCTGTGTCGTGGCAGTGTGCATAGATTAACTGTATTTGGCTTGCCTCTGCGGCACCAGTGCACAGATCTGTGCCGTCATCTAATAATAATAATAATAAATTGAATTTATATAGCGCTTTTCATAGACTCAAAGTCGAGATCTGGCAGATCTCTGCAGATTTCCGTTGCTCCGCTCCGCAGGCAGCTCCATCCACTAGCGCCACGGAGGGAAGCCAAACACTTGCTTTTCTTATTATTGGGGTGCAATGCTAAATCGGTGGAGTATTCTTTTAAAGGTCCCATGACATGCTGCTTTTTGGATGCTTTTATATAGGCCTTAGTGGTCCCCTAATACTGTATCTGAAGTCTCTTTCCCGAAATTCAGCCTTGGTGCTGAATTACAGCCACTAGAGTCAGTCCCACAATGAGCTTTTCTGAGTATGTGCCATTTCTGTGTCTGTAGCTATTGAGGAGGAAAGAGGGGGGGCAAAGTGGAGGGTGGGGGTGTGGCCTTGACCAACTGCCACTTTGCTTGTTTGCAAGCCATGATATGTCTCTCTTTCTCATGGGCGGGCCAAATTCTCTGGGCGGGCAAAGCAGAGAAAGGGGAGGTAACCTTGCTCCTTATGACCTCATAAGGAGGAGATTCCAGATCGGCCCATCTGAGCTTTCATTTTCTCAAAGGCAGAGCAGGATTCCCAGGGCTCGGTTTACACCTATCGGCTGGGGGAACTCATATTAATGTTAAAAAACTCATAAAGTGAAATTTTCATGCCATGGGACCTTTAAATGAAAGGTAGGCTGTAATGGTCGAAAGAGACGAGAGGACAATCAAAGAGTTTATTTTCTGCTTTTACCAAGAACGACTGACTAAATATTGAATAAAATCATCTTACTCTCAGATAAAAAAGCTGTGTCCAATTTCAGGGATCCCCTCTATTAAAAACATACAGCTTACAAAGACATAGCATTTTGCGGAAATAAGCTAGTAAGCTGAATTTGCATGTTTTTGTTTTTTTTAAATTAGAATTTAAATCAGAATCTGGATAGACAACCATTGTATTTCAACAAGGAATGTAATGGCACCCTTAGCTGAAGAATTAGACAATTTAAAACACACACACACACACACACACACACACACACACACACACACACACACACACACACACACACACACCTATTGTCTCCCTATGAGGCTGTCCTGCAGCTTGACAGCAGCAATGAGATAGATAACAGCAGGCCAAAACACATTTTGTCATGGTAGATGGATACACTGTTAATAAAACACACACACACACACACACACACACACACACACACACACACACACACACACGGTCACAGTGGTAAGACAGTTATTTCCACACCGCCAGGACCATTGCCCAGGCCTGCCTGCCTTTGCCATCACTGTGTGTGTGTGTGTGTGTGTGTGTGTGTGTGTGTGTGTGTGTGTGTGTGTGTGTGTGTGTGTGTGTGTGTGTGTGTGTGTGTGTGTGTGTGTTTGTCTGCCATTTCTTGCCCATTGCGATATCACTTCCTCGGGGGCGCTCACACTGCAGTGTTCCCTACCCTCCAAAACCACCTGACCCTTTCCCACAACAACATCCTCCAAAGTGCATTGTAATAGACACCAAAGGCCCTCAATTCCCATAGAAAACATGCATGTACAGAAAGGCACGTCTTTATTCTTTGTATCAATACCAAAAAGTATTGTTCTGCAGTTGAAATAATTACATTGTGCTATAGTAGCCTATGTGTCATTGTGAACATCCTGGTAATGATGCCCAGGTTATTTGAATACCCAAGGTGAACCTTTGTTTATTGTTAATCAATTTATGATACCCTAGCTACAATATTGTATTGTCATTTTTGTGACATAATCCTCCATTTTCTACATTCCTCTGTAATTGAACTGGAAGCACTTGTCTTTCATTTTCCCTTGTTTTCTATAAATATTCAAGTGTGAAATTTATGTGTTTTGTCATCCTTTTTTCCATTTTCTTTCCTCTTTCTCTCAGGGCTTTCTCTGGCAGACATGGTATGTCCTCATTAAGAAGAGTGTATTGAACAATTTCTTTTCCTGGAATATTCACATGTCACTTTTTGATGAAAATGTATTTTGTTTGTTTTTCACAGAGCGCGACGCTTTCGACACCCTGTTTGACCATGCTCCAGATAAACTGAATGTTGTCAAAAAGGTACTTAGGCTTTGCATCTCAAATTAACCTGCCTGCATAGGTAGATATACGGTACATGTATGTGTATGTAAACATGTATAAATAAGTGAAGCATCAAATTGTTTTGTATTTAACTAAAATAGAAAAAGGGGGTACTCCTTTTTGAACATGGGGATTTTTTTTGATTCACTTACAATAATTTTGAAAGATCGTGCTGAGATGTACATGTTATTATTTATCTGTTATTTTTTAATTTTAAAACTACTCTGCACAGTAATTTAGCTAACTTCATTGATCCTGATCAATGAGGCAGGTCATGAACAAGAATATACAGACCTGAAAAGATTGTTGTGGTGTGGGTTTAGATAAGTGCACCTTTGTTTTACGCAAAAATAATCTGGTAAGATTTGGTCCCTTATTTTGGCAACTGTGATTTTGTAAACAGTTTTGTCTTCAGATATCTCTGCTCTTTGTTCTCTACTCCAAAACAAGTCTAGGACTTGATGTGATTGTTGTCCGTGAAGTTGGAAAAGGCTTTTTTCTCTAACTCCTTTGACACATAACTCCAGTTGCATAGGCTATACCAGGGGTTATCAAGCTTATTACTTAAAGGTCCTCCTCTGATTTATTTTATCAAGGTCAGACCGATTGGCAAAAACAAAATAACAATCAATTCACTTCTAACTTTTAAGCCACATACATGTAAGTTGAGTACTCGGTTTTCCTGGTAAACGTTTGTACCGGTACCAGAACCAGGAAATCGGTAGCGGTACCCAACGGTACCTTTTGTCAGAAGCCTAGTTGCTAACAACAAAAAATGAATTTCACTTAAAATGAGTCCAAACATATTTATCCTTCCTTCATTTAGCTTTTTGGTTAGTAGCTGACGTGACCTGCCCTGGCCCTGACCTGCCGCACTAAATTATGACAAGCGTGCGTGTCACGTCATTATATAAGAAAGCCTACCTAGGACAAAAAACAAATCACATTCTGGTAACGCAGTAACAAACGTTAGTTGGATTAGGAACTGTAATATAATTACTGTTTTGGAAATTGTAATCCCTTACACTACTTGTTACTGTCAAAAGTAATAATATTACAGTAATATATTACTTAGTAATGTCTTACTGCCCAACACTGCTTATGCCTCTTTATAAGTACAACATCAAAACACAATGTGGAATAATCATTAATAGGTGTAACACACTGGTTACATTAGCAGCTAAGTAGACAGCCTTCTAATCTAGTAAATTCTTGAGCATGAAAGTCAATTCTTGACCTTGGGAGTAGTTTAACAAAAGCTCAAGGTCCTCCAACTTATTTTCCGAGAACTTTTGATCCCATCCAATGGTGTTTTTGACAGTGAATGGAGTATTCCCAATTACAGTTCTGAGTTTGTGACTTCACGGTTAAATGGTCTTATTGAAAGTCGCTTCGGATGAAAGCGTCAGCTAACTCCATGCACTAATGAAGAAGGTGATATGTGATTGAAAGCCCCAGAAAAAAAGCTAGTAAGTGGCTAGTAAGATTTATTTTGGGGTCAACCCAGCAGATTCTTATAAATAAGTAAGATTTGTACCATATTGTACAGTGGTGAGAACCTCCAATATGGCTGCTAAAGGCTATGATGCTTGGTGTCACATAACTACCTTGTGTTTTGTTTACACAATTGTTTTTTAATATATCTGTTCATGTCTACAAGGTGTGTGTAGATTTGTACATTATCTGTCTAGTTTGAAATGTTGCCAACTTTTGTGCCAGACATTTTCGCTCTCTGTTTTCTCAGACATTGATCACATTTGTGAACAAACACCTCAACAAGCTCAACCTAGAGGTGTCTGAATTGGACACACAGGTACGTGACACATACCTACATATACACACGGAAAACATTTTTAAAGGTCCTACAAAATATACTATATAGTGATGCTTAAGTGAAAATTTATTTTGAAAAACATTCTCATTTTAACATATTTTCAATCCGTCATTGAGATTTTGGTCTTCTGGAAACCCTGAGATATTGCCACTTGTTTTCAAATCAGTTGAACTTGTTTAAACAATAAGTCACCACTATTCAAATATAGATGACGTACCAGCACACTGTTTCCCTGACTGTGCTCCTGTCTCAGTTTGCAGACGGTGTTTATCTGGTATTGCTGATGGGGCTGCTGGAGGGATACTTTGTGCCACTCTACAACTTTTTCCTCACACCAGAAAATTTTGACCAAAAGGTAAAGTGTGATTATTTTTTTTTTTATATCTGGCTGTTGGCTAGCTGTAGTAGAGGTCCTGGGTAAGATTTGTATGCATTTCAGTTAGCGGAGAATATCTTAACTGTTATAGACTAATATGAGCGCAATGAATAACGTGGGATGTGTGCCAAAATCTCTACCCGGGACGAAAGTCCTGAAAATGACCACAACAGATGACACTATTATCACACTACAGGTGAATGGGACTTTTTATTCCCTTTATAGATATCCTCATACATTTCTACCAGATTAATCTTCATATTAAGAGAAATACTTTTTGTGTTACACTGTCTAAAAAATTTAATAAAATATGCAAATGAAGCAATATCTCATTAAATATGCATACATATAAACTCTTGAAGCTACAGATTTTCTGAGGTGATCACAATGTTCACAATGACCATGATTATAAGGTCATAGAAGAGTGTAAGCATTCTGATTTGATATAAAGAAAATGGCTAAAAAACAGTGGCAGTATTACATACAACTAGCAACATACAGGAATTGCCAGTTATTTACCGTAAAACTTCAAATAATAGCCGAGTCCCAAATAGACGCCTGTCTCTTTTAAACCGTCAACAGAAATGTTCAGTTTAATGTAAATACGAGCAGATAGCCGCTAGCTCACTACAACGCGTCAGCTCATGTCAATTCCTGCAGTGATTAAAACAGCAGCTGGGTCATTTGTCCACCACGGCAGCACCCCATAACATATGCGGCTACTACCACAGCCCGTAAGGTGGTGTTGAGTAATAGATGAAGGGTTGCATTAGCTTAACAGATACAGAGTTTACGTTGCTATGGACGCATGGACTTCAGGCTGATTCAAGACCCCTCCGCTTCGCGTCGGGGTGATCACCCTGTCGGGGTTGTATTCGCTATAACAACCGCCTCGCTCTACATTATCCCTTACATAATACGAATTAAAAAAGATATATATATATATAATGTGGTAACCTCCTATTGTCAATTAAAGGCCTGTCTCTTATAGACGCCTGTCTCAAATACAAGCCGGTCCATTTCGGCGATTTGGGTAAATAGAAGCCCGGGCTATTATTTGAAGTTTTACGGTATTAACCTAAACTTTAAAAGCTTACATTTCCTACCTGTTCTAAATATTGCTGTCATCACCTTCAACTTTTTTTTTTCCAACAAAAGTTTACTTGGCAGCTACAACTTAGGACTGAGCTGCTGAAGTTGTGTCCACAAATAGATAAAAATAGATAAAAAAAAGTCCAGATACCAATGCCATGAGGTCGATAATGATGGCGTGTGTTTGCAGGGGGCAAACCCACGCCATCATTATCGACCTCATGGCATTGGTGAGAAAGATCTCCTTAAAGAAACTTGATCCACCCGTCAAGACATTCCACGACTTTGCTATGGCTTTGACATTTATGGTCACCAAAGCTGGAGGCAACTGTGATGAGATCCATATTGTTTTTCACATTTACATAGAGGACAGCATCAAACATAGGCAGAGAAGAGGAAAATCAAAAAACATGGTTATCCTTGATGTGATATCACCAAACCAAAATGTCCCAGTGGTATTAGAGAACTTTTGGTCATCTTCCATTAGTAAAACTGCTGTTCAGACATTCTATGTTGAGTGGCTGACCACCAATTACAAAGGCACCAAACCACTATACCTTGATATATCACCAAAGGCATGGATTGTGTCAGCTGCGAGTGCTATTCCATTCCCTCGGCTCAAATGCACACACGAGGAAGCTGATGACAGGATGATGTTCCATGTGCAGGACATTTTAAGTCACCGTACAGGATCTACATCACTGACACTGTCATCAGATGACACAGATGTCTTTGTGTGCCTATTATACCACATAACAGTCAATTAGAGAAATCTTGGCCTGCAATCTCATCCGCAACTCAGGAGCGTAAAGATCAATATTACCACTTCATGATATCTGCATAGCGCTGGGAGATGAGCTCACACAGTGTCTCCCAGCACTACATGCGGTGACTGGGTGCAATACAACCAGCAAAATATTAACGAAACTTGCAGCTCTGAACACTGTCCGCAAACCAGACAACTCTTCTCTGATTCTCAATTTCAACTGTCCATAGCTAACAGAGAGTGCAATACAAATGGCGGAAACATTCTTGGTCAAATGTCTCAAACCATCAATGGACGACCTGTGCATTGCTGTGTTCGATAGTAATGCCCTTAAGATGGACTTTGAGAGGACTGCTTGCACCTCAACTAATGCAAGAAAACATATACAAAGAGCCTATTATCAATAGAAACTTTGGGTCCAAGCACCATTTACAGAATTTATTTACATAAATGCAGATACTTATGGTTTTGTAAGAAAGGGCAGTTTATTAGTCCCTGAGATTGTAATCTCAAAACCTGAAGGTTTGCCAGATCCCTGCTCGTGTGGCAAGTGTGCACACAAGAATGGTCAGGTAGCTGGTATCCGTTGTTGCAAGTACTGCAAATGCAAGGGAGGCAATAGTTGTAAAAATCCTATCACTGAATGAGCTCTCATCATCATCCCCATACCTGGACTCTGTTGTGAAAGTGTTACCTTGAAACACAGGGAATAAACCTGTTGTTTTGTATTTTTCACTTTAAGTTAACGTTCCAATGCTAATAGCAAAGTTGGATATAAAATGTCTGTATATTAATCAAATGCTTGTTTTTTCTTTTAAAAAAGTCCTGTGTTTGTATACAATCGACATCCACACTGAACATCTACAGAAACAATTAAAATTAAAGCTGCAAGCAGCGATGGACGGGCCCTCGCGCCTCTGTGCGCGTCAGGGTTACCAGCGGACACCGCTCCTTGCGACCGTGCATCTGCGCGGCACTCAGACATTGCAAATCGTCGCCAATAAAAAGGGAACTCCCTGCCGAGTTCAACGATACCTCGCACAAGACTCAATGTCGTAAAGTTCCTTATTTGTGAAAGGGGGCGTGGCCAAAGCATAGGGGACGGGTCAAACCATCACCAATGAAGAAGGAACTCTCTGTTGAGTTCAATGATACCTTACACAATAGTGTACCTTAAATGGGTCACCAGTTATGAAAGGGGGCGTGGCTTAAGCATAGGGGGCGGGCCAAACCATCACCAATGAAGAAGGAACTTTCTGCTGAGTTCAATGACACCTCACACAAGACTCTTCCTTAAACGGTTCAAATGTTATGAAAGGGGGCGTTGCCTGAATACGTGGGCATCGTTAAAGTATATGGGGCGGCTCAGTATCACATGTAGACCACACATTATAAGTTTCATGAAAATCGGATGCTATGACATTGAGTAAATATCGGACCTTATATGTCCTCAGGGTTGGACTATTATGAATCCTGAAAAGTTTCGAGCCAATTTGACAATGGACACTTGAGTTACACCCACTTCCTGTTTCGATGGCGAAACGCACAAAATGGTCGCCCCGCCACGGCCATGCCCTATGACCAAAAGTTTTTCTTTTAACAACTTTTCATCTTTAACGTCTTAAGATGGCACAGACCAAATCTGAAGTTGATCGGATGAAATCTCTAGGAGGAGTTCGTTAAAGTACGACATGTGGAAATGGCCAAAATCGCACTAATTTCGAACTTTCAACTCAAAATGGCGGACTTCCTGTTGGGTTTAGGGTATGGCTCCAATGACGTTTTCTGTACGTCTTGACATGCTACATATGTCTACCAAGTTTCGTGAGTCTACGTTAAACGTACTGCAGGGGCTCAATTTCTTTAACTTTGTAGGGGGCGCTAGCGAGCCATTTTTGTGCGCCTATTCCCGAAACCCTTAAAATACGTAATTTTTCACCAGACTTGACGCGACCGCCAAATTTGGTGAGTTTTTGAACTGAAAGTGGTGCTGTTGGTGAACACTGGGGGGCGCTAGAGTGCGCAGGAGGATATGCAGGTGAATGTTATGTACGTAGAAGAAGAATAAAGTTGGAAATAGCAGGATACATGTCTCTCAGCCGGTACTTAAAATACTTTTACAAAACACCACACATGTTGAATGTGTGTGTAACAAGACTGAAGTCATTTGGCATTTTGTGTTCATTGATAAACCATTCTTGTGTTATATTTTAGGTTATGAGCAGAGGAAAGGTTCTGCTATCTGCTAGGCTAATTTATGCAGTGTAAAGACTAAAACACAGCCTGGTGCCGTAAATAAAGAAAGCAACTATGACTTTGATTGAGTGGCCCTGGTTCATTTGTAACTGGACAGCAAAAATTCCACAAAACCTACAAATGCAACCATTTTTCTGCTGAATTTTGTAGGCATGTAGACTTGTCGTAAGCTCCACCATATTGATTCAGTTCAATTTTATTTCATTTATAGTGTCAAATCATAAGAGAAGTTATCTCTGGACGCTTTACAGATTGCGTAGGTCTAGACCACACTATAATTTACAGAGACCCAATACGTCCCACAAGAGCATGCATTCAATGTATCCAGTCTTTTATAAGAAAACGGCTGTGACCCATTTTTCGTCTTGACCTACAGTTTAAGAAACAGTCTCAATGCTAGATTTCTGAGGAGCCTGTGCACTCAGCCAGGACTCTCCTCTCAATAGACTGATAAATGCCATCCGTTTTCCCCCACAGCCGTTTCTCCTCTCCGTTGGCCTCTGTAGTACTACGGTATTCTGAACAGGCAATCTGCGGAGACACCACAGTAGCCTTTTGTTTTGGGCCAACCAAGCTGCGAAGCAGAATGGGCATCAGTGCTATGACACACTCCTGGCCTGAAAGAACAGGCACCAGCCCCACAGCATCTGTAATCTGCTTTTGCACAGGAAAACACTGGAGGGGCTTAGGGGTGTGTGTGTGTGTGTGTGTGTGTGTGTGTGTGTGTGTGTGTGTGTGTGTGTGTGTGTGTGTGTGTGTGTGTGTGTGTGTGTGTGTGTGTGTGTGTGTGTGTGTGTGTGTGTGCGCCTGTGCCTATCGATGATACAGCAGGGGTGGGCTGTGAAAAGTAGCACAAGGCATCAAGAAAGCACTCCTGCTTCTGCTCAGTAGATCCCTATTTAATCCTCATTTTCCTCCTTTCTTCTTGACTGTATTAGATGGCTAAGGTCACACTTTTCACACAATGAGCCCTGGTTGGCCAAAGCTTTTAGTACATCACATCAGGACACACACACACACACACACACAGAGAGAGAGAGAGAGATACCATGGACAGAGAAAAGAAAACATCTTTCAGTTCTTTCTATCTCTTCCCTCTGATTGGTTTTATTGCTCACAAGTCAGATTGGCTTAGACGTCTTTGCTGATTTACTTCACAGAACTGTATTTCTGTTCGTCTAAATGCAGTTAGATTGAAAATCTAAATAATGCCATTTAAAAAAGATTCACAGTACATCTTTGCATTAATGTCGGCTCTGCATTATGACATCATTCATTATGTCCACCATAATGTTATAAATGTTTTATGCTCCGTTGTGTTCATTCTTTTTCTACATGCAATTACATTGTACATGTGTTTTATGTACACTTTTAATGATAGATACACCTGGCTTTCAATGACAGTATCAGAGTGACACTGCTGATATGTATCCATTGATAGATGAGGGAGCAGAGTGTTTGTGCAGCTGGTCAAGGCTTATGGTCTTAGAGAGGAACAGAGCCGTTTTGTGTTTGCCAGCATAGGAAGATGTGGTAGCACGATTGAATCGACCCAGAGTGTTTTTGTGTTATTTAGCAACCAGTGTCTACGTTCCCTTATCAGCAAGGAGCTGTGTGGAGTTGTATATTTGTACTTGCCCACCTTTGCCTGTATGTGTAAAGTTTAGGTTGGGTATGTCTGTGTGTGGTACACACGGTAGTGAACATGCTTCCTGTAGTATTTTCTTATGTCCTAACCGCCTCGTGACTCTCTGCAGGTCCACAACGTGTCCTTCTCCTTTGAACTAATGCAGGACGGAGGTCTGGAGAGACCAAAGCCCCGACCAGAGGGTAGGACGCAGCTCTTCTTTAGTGGACTTTATTGTACAGACAATAGCTATACTCTCACTGGATGTGTGTGTGTGTGTGTGCGTGTGTATCTATTTAAAAAATGTAATCAAATTAATTACAGACTCTGTGATTAATTAATCTAAATTAATCGCATACATAATTTTTGCTGTGAAAGTATTTTAAATATTTCAATTCAAATTAATCAATGACTAATCAGCATTAGTGACATTAAAGTAAAAAAACATATTTTTTATTATATTCACTGTTCAAATAATGACCATAACAATCAAAAATATGACCTAATATGCTGAGGAAATAAATTCAAAAGGGTATTTTACAATAACTACGAATGCACTGCGAGGCTGTAGGTTACCAGTTTCATTGAACGCACCGTCTCCGTCTGAAACAGTCAAACTTTACACCATTTAGCGTTAGCTGTCAGCATTTTAACTGTGTTTAATCCAGCTACTAGCTAGCGGAAGGCTAACGTTACCTGCTGTTGAGTGTAGTGTTAACTAGCGTCACGTGCAGCGATGTTTCTGTTGCCTGTCCCTCCTTCATTTTACAGTTGAATGGTGGCTAGATGTGTGTGTGTGTGTGTATATATATATATATATATATATATATATATATATATATTAGTGGTGGGCCGTTATCAGCGTTAACATGCTGCATTAACGTGAGATTCGTATCGGGCGATAAAAAATATATCGCCGTTAATCTATTCTCAAAGTTGGGTTGGGAGCTGGGTCTAGCCTATAGGCTACTAAGCAAGCTATGATGACTTTCATCCTTGATATTTTAGCGCGGATGTATACAGCCTACTGACTGTAAAACAGTTAATCACGACCTCTTATGTAGGCCTACAGTTCAAAATTAATGTTTAACTGAATAAACAGTTAGTAACAGTGTTTCCCACACAGACTAATGTGCGGCGGTGCGCCTCACAATCAACACCGCCCGCCGCACTTGCGTTTATTAATTTTTTTTAACGCTATTTCAGGGTACCACTACCAGCGGGTTCTTAAAAGCATTGAAAAAGTCTTAAATTTGATAATCTCAAATTAAGGCCTTAAAAGCCTTGAATTTGGTATACAAAGTATATATATATATATATATATATATATATATATATATATATATATATATATATATATATCTCTATCTATCTATATACAAATTGTTTGTGTATATATATATATATATATATATATATATATATATATATATAACCCCAAATCAGAAAAAATTGGGACAGTATGAAAAACACAAATAAAAAAGAAAGTAGTGATTTCTAAATGTACTTTGACTTGTATTTCATTGCAGACAATGTGAACACAAAATATTTCATGTTTTGTCTGGTCAACTTAATTTCATTTGTAAATATACATCCTTTCCTGTCATTCAGACCTGCAACACATTCCAAAAAAGGTTGGGACAGGAGAAATTAAGGCATAGTAATCAGGTAAATTGGTTAAATAATGATGTGATTCTGCACACATTACAAAGTCCTGGCTGCGGAGTAAGAGGATACGGGTACTTGACTGGCCTGCTTGCAGTCCCGACCTGTCTCCAATAGAGAATGTGTGGCGCATTTTGAAGCGCAAAATGCGACAACGAAGACCCCGTACTGTTGCCCACCTTAAGACTTGTTTGCAGCAAGAATGGGACAAAATTACACCTGAAACACTTCATCACTTGGTGTCTTCAGTCCCTAAACGTCTTTTAAGTGTTGTGAAAAGGAATGGCAACATTACAAAGTGGTAAATGCTTTACTGTTCCAACTTTTTTTGAAATGTGTTGCAAGAACCAAAATAGGAATTTTGTTTTTTTTAAACAAAAACAATAAAAATCATGAGGAACACATTAAATGATGTGCTGTTGTATTGTCTGCAATGAAATACAAGTACATTTAGAAATCACTACTTTCTTTTTTTATTTGTGTTTTCCATACTGTCCCAACTTTTTCTGATTTGGGGTTGTATATATATATATATATATATATATATATATATATATATATATACATACATACATACATACATACATACATACATACATACATACGTACGTACGTACATGTTTGTATAACTCTTCTATTCTCTCTGTTTTCCAGATATAGTGAACTGTGACCTTAAATCGACACTGCGCGTCCTCTACAACCTCTTCACCAGATACAGGAACGTAGACTAAACTGGGGACAAGAGGGAACACTTATGTTATAGTTCAATATGTTTTTCCTTCTTTTTGTTGTAAAAGTCTGTTTTATTCTGAATGCACGTGTCACATTTTGTCCCTGTTGGATAATGTACCACACACAAATCTGTATTTTTTTTTTTATTCAAACTTTTGCATTGCTGTAGAGTCCTACGGACATCTATTAGATGTCAGCCAGGGGCCTCATTTATAAAACTGTGCGTAGATTCTATTCTGAAAGATTTTGTGCGCCAAAAAGTCAGAATTTTCATACACAAACAAAATTCTGATTTATAACACCTTGCGGCGCACACGGATACACACTCTTCTCGTTATGAATACGGACATGCATTAGCTTATGTGGTCATGCACGAGCCTCACGCTCCTCCCAAGGTCGTCCCATATTTATCCTAATAAGGTCCATGTTAATCAATCAATGAATATTCCAGCCTTGTAAAGGAGCCCTTGATGACCAATCATGAAACGGGGAAATGGGGAAACAACACGATTCAGTGATTGTGAGATCGAGGTGCTCCTAACAGAGGTAGAACAACGAAACAAGTCATTGAAAATAAGTTATGTTCTTCACAGAAAATGAGCCAAAGAAGAAGAAGAAAATAAATAGCATAATTTTTCTTTTAGCAAACATTGAAAATACACCATACAATAACCCTTGTATAAATATCCATTTTTATAATTCATGGATGGACCTAATTGATTGTTACGAAAACTGAATTAAAATTTAGTGTGTGCTCACATTCAGGCTGTGCACTATGCATCCAGAGTACTTTATCCATGTGATATTTTGTGTTACCATCGGAGTTCACAAAAACGCAGTCTACAAAACCTTGGGAGCATTACGCACGATCACACGCATGGTCAAAAGGTTGCGGAAAACTGGGCACATTTTTACGCATGGAAATTCTTTATAAATTCTGACTTTTGCAAGGAATGTTGCAACGGCAAATTTCATCCTGCTTCTCGCAACTTTTTGTTGCGTTTTATAAATGAGGCCCCTGACCCTATTTTCCCATGCATTTGTGTCAAAGTGACTAATGTAAACAAAAATCTTCAAAATTGGGCCAGTATTGAGTAAGAACTATAAGCCACGAACCAGGCTGCAATGTAACCCTTTAGGGCAAATGCTTACCGTCAATTTTTGCCACTGACAGGCTAAGATTGTTATTATAAGTGTCTGTCTTCTAAAATATAGTCAGACACTTATAGTACCAATACCTGAGCCGGTCTGTGGCAAAAACAACCACTTTTAGTAGTCCGGAAATTAATGGTGCACATTTGCCCTATAGGATTACATTAGAGCCTGTTTCGCGGCGGCCGGTTACAGTGTTCTCGCTAATGGTAATTAAAGGTAATTCTGCAATGAATTTTGTCACCCTGCATTGATATCATGAAGGGGAGATTTTAGATCAACAACTCTTGCATTTTTTAATTCAGAAAATGTCTAACTGTATATATTGTTTATTTTGACACACTTGTTCTTTCTTACTTTTCCAGCTGTTTTATTTTCTTCTTTCTACTTTTGTTTGTCATACATAAGTGCCTTTATTTAAACACTGTCAGCTCCCAATACTTAATATCGTGATACATGTGCTCCACAGTTGTCTTAATGTTCCAGATTTCCTGCATGTGTGGAGGGACATTAGACATATTTGACCAAAGCTCTGTTGTATTCACACTGTAAAACATATAAAGGCTTTACTCAGCAGTCGCTCGCTTTCTTGTATTTTATTAAGGTACATCATTATACAATCACTCTGCTTTTTGTGGTTAAATCTTAATCTTTTTAATATTAGATACATTAGATTTCTTTCCTTTCTGCAAGATAAATGAAAATCGACTGAATATATTAAATGTATGTTGTGTTCTACTTTCAAGGCAATTTCAGTTTAACAACAAATGCAGTAATTGTCTGTGGTTTAAGCTGCCAACATGTTCTCTATAGTCCCATTTTCATCTGGGGAAAAAATCTGATCTGAGGGATCCGATCACAAGTGACCAGCTCTATGTACAGGTGGGAATGCACCCAGGACGCATTGAGAACCAACCACTCCACATTCTGAGGTGGTTTAGGCCACATTCTTATAGCTTTGTGTACCATGTCATGGGCCACTTTAAGGATCGCCTTCTCGACTGAGCGGAACTATGTAGTCATTCAAAGTATCACCACTGAGAGTGAATTGTGTAAACAGAAATTAGGTACGTTTTGATTTGCATATAGAGCGGGGAAGTGAGATCTGACCAAGTGGTCACTCAAGACGCATTTAGAGACATTCTACTGGTGTAAACCCATACTTAGAGCTGTCCACTTGTGATCGGATTACTCAGATCGGATTTCAATACCAGAGAAAAACGGGGCTCATCGTGTACATATGTTTAATGCATTATATTCAATAAATAATTTAGTCCCTGAATGCAGCTGCATTTCTTTGCCCTCAAAGGAATTAAAGAGGAATGCTTTTTCCAACAAAACTAATATTGGGGTCAGATTGGTTCCAATTCTGCCTGCACAGAAAGACAGGTGGACCTGCACAACTATTTTCTTTTTGCTAATTTGTGATAGACTGTTAGAAAAGCTGTGTGAATGTAAAAAGCTGACCCAAACATAGACCAAAATAGATCGGACTTTATCAGCTTTAAGAAAGTTTTTTTTAGTCAAGGGGTGCCAGCCAGGTCTCTCTCCTGACATCTAAGCTACTCTTAGTTAGGTAACGTTTTATGTCAGTTGTATTTTGTGAGGATATAAAATCAAGCCACACAAGCATGCACATGTTAAAATATACACCCTGTACACATTGAATGACCGTAAAGTTTAAACCCAGCAAAAAATACAAAAACACAATTCAAGGGTAAAATCAAATGTGCCGTTAAAAATTATAATAAAAAACATAACTTTTTAAATCAATTTTGGTGCTTTCCCTTCAGGGCTGGAGCGGGAGTCCATAGGGATGCGGCAAAGTAATAAATGCCCGTCTTGATCAGGTGGCGATGTTGCTGCGGCCTCTCAGGCGCATCTCCTCAAGTCTGGAGAGGATTGCTGCAGCCATGGAGCGTGGGCCTCCAAACGCACCACTTGCTCCTGTTATGCCCCTTCCTCCTTCCCCCACTCCATCTCTGTCCACCCGCTCCACCAGGAGCACATCGCGCATTGCCACTCCTGGACCCTCAAGTGTCCAATCCCGCCGTAGTTCAACATCACGTCTCCTTAAGTCCTCTAATATTTCCTCATTTATGTCATCAACACATCCATGATTCATGGAAATGTTTAAAACACAAGCCACAAAGAATGCTGCGACTTTTTGAGGACTGTACTGTAAAGTGCCTCCTGACATATCCAAACACCTGAAGCGCATTTTCAGTAGCCTAATATTTTTCCTTGTAATTATGTAGGTTAGCAAAAATGGGAACTGCTGCGTCTGTGTAGATGAGAGGAGCAAAGTGTATGCGCGTTGTGTACACGCTACATTATGGCCAAGCATGCACCCCTAAAATAGAATCTGAATAATGCGCCACTGACTGTAGACTAGCACCACTGACTTTAGACTAGTTTTTTTCCTGGTCAGTGGCAGAATTGTTTTCTGAAACTGCAAAATAGCACCAGGGAACGTTTGCGCCGGAACACGCCTCCTCTTTTCGCTGAACCGCCCCCGCAAGTTCATTCCCTAATTTACCGACGTGCGTCTATGGAGGGAAAAGTTCGCTATGCGTCGGGTGCAAAATAGGAATGACACATGCGTCGGTGTACAAAGTCAATTGCGCTGGGTGCAAGATAGGGCCCAGAGTCAGTCAGGTAGTCAGTACAGTCAGTCCGTGAATCCAGTTCAGGAGTTGTGGGTGGATGGCCGGTGTCTGTGAGCAGCTGAGGGGTTGTAGTGGAGTGATCCGGTAAACGTTTTGAAAGGGATTAAAACGTAGCTCTGCCGATCCTCTGTACTGCCCTGTCACATTCCACTGAATGACTTATGAAGTGTTTTAAAACTGGCGCGAACTGGGGACAAATTGATGCGTCAGTCTGGAAAGGGGCGTTTCCACAGGATTAGAACAACTAGTGCAAACTGGTGATATTTTCCAGGTTGTTACACTCCTTCCCCCGTGAGAAAACTTTTTTCCCACTCTTCCTTTGCACAATTCAGTGTCCTAACCTTTTACTGAGTGGGTAAACCAGGGAAGTCCTCCTCGTCACTTTCCTCTTCAAAGATGTCCAGGATCCGTTTATGCTGCTGTGTGTCCATCTGTTCAGCAGTAAGATAACTTGGCTTCATTTGGGCCACATTAACAACCCAAAGCTCTTTACCAGTGTCTTCCAGAACCAACTCAAAGTTCAAAGGACCGACTTTCCTGGTCACACGATAAGGACCTTTCCACCGTTGTGCAAGTTTGGCCGAAAACAACTTTTCCATTTTGGAATAAGGGTGAGATTTAAAATAGACTCTGTCCTTCTCCACGAAGGTGTGCTCTCTAACGTATTGGTCATAATTGGTTTTCTGACATCTCTTCGCCTTCTGTAGGTTTTTTGATTCAAAATGTTTCATATCATACTGTATATTTTTGGCCATTTTTGTGGTAGCATGGTTCATCTGGCGTACAGAACTTGGGGTTCAGCTTGGAATGCATTGGATCTTTAAAGGAGAATTCCGGTCGACTTCAACATGTAGCTCTGTTGTTTGTAAATTAGGAGCTACTGTCAGTAACGAGAAAAACGAAAACAATCAGTGCTGCCTACACCGAATTATCCTCCTGCTAGATTTTGCACCCAACAGGCTTAAAGCTGTTTTTAGCCTCTAAACATGTTCAAAATGCCATTACAAGTGCTTAGCCATGTGTAGTTATTCCTTACGAGTGAACACAGCGAATTTGACTGTAGTAGATGTGACAGAAATACATAAAAGTTGTGTTAATCCATACCTCTGAGTTCCTGTTTTATGGCGAAGCCCACACTAATCGATTGCCGATCTCCTACAATCCAATATTCCAAAATGTATTTTTTCCACACAAAAAAACGATTTGCTGTGGTTATGTCCTTAATAATGACTGTAGCAACATGCTGTAACCTGACACCACTGCTCACCCAGCAGACCAGAGCGACCGTCTGCAGTTCAAAAGTTCAACAGCTGTCCCGCATGCGCAAAGGTTAGCTAGCAATGGTGGACACTGTCGGCAAAAGCAGGGATGAGCTGGTTGCACTTCAGCTTGATGTGCAAACTCCCTTGCGAACATTACGTGAGAGAGATTACCGTGTTTGCAGCGAACATTTTGAGGACGATTTCACCGAAAAGAGCGTCAAGTCCCGGTATCTGAAGGTAAATGCCATTCCTAAAGCGAAAAGACCAGCTGCACACAAACCCCAAATCAGAAAAAGTTGGGACAGTATGGAAAACACAAATGAAAAAAGAAAGTAGTGATTTCTAAATGTACTTTGACTTGTATTTCATTGCAGACAATACAACAGCACATAATGTAATGTGTTCCTCATGATTTTTATTGTTTTTAAAAAAAAAAAATAAAAAAAAAAATTCCTATTTTGGTTCTTGCAACACATTTCAAAAAAATTTGGAACAGTAAAGCATTTACCACTCTATAATGTTGCCATTCCTTTTCACAACACTTAAAAGACGTTTAGGGACTGAAAACACCAAGTGATGAAGTGTTTCAGGTGTAATTTTGTCCCATTCTTGCTGCAAACAAGTCTTAAGGTAGGCAACAGTATGGGGTCTTCGTTGTCGCATTTTGCGCTTCAAAATGCGCCACACTTTCTCTATTGGAGACAGGTCGGGACTGCAGGTAGGCCAGTCAAGTACCCGTATCCTCTTCCTCCGCAGCCAGGACTTTGTAATTTGTGCAGAATGTGGTTTTGCATTATCTTGTTGAAATATGCATGGACGTCCCTGGAAAAGATGTCTTCTTGAAGGCAGCATATTGTGCTCCAAAATCTCTATGTACTTTTCAGCATTAATGGTGCCATCACAGAAGTGCAAGTTACCTTTTCCAAGGGCACTGACACAACCCCATACCATGACAGACCCTGGCTTTTGGACTTGTTGCTGGTAACAGTCTGGATGATCCTTTCCTTCTTTGGTCCGGAGCACACGGCGTCCATTTCTCCCAAAAAATACCTGAAATACTGATTCATCTGACCACAGTACACGTTTCCACTGTGTGATGGTCCATCCCAGATACCTCTGAGCCCAGAGAAGTCGACGGCGCTTCTGAACACTGTTAACATAGGGCTTCCTTTTGGCACAGTACAGTTTTAACTAAGCAAATGTCTTCCTATCTTTCTTTGAGGAACATTGTTTTTAAACATTTCAATAATTTTCTCACGTATTTGTTGGCAAACTGGCGATCCTCGGCCCATCTTTGCTCCTAAAGGACTAACCTTTCTGCAATGAAATACAAGTCAAAGTACATTTAGAAATCACTACTTTCTTTTTTTATTTGTGTTTTTCATACTGTCCCAACTTTTTCTGATTTGGGGTTGTACTTTCCAAGGCTAAAGTAATACACACTTTTTTTTCCTGTGAAGAAATGTTTTGCGGTGTTGGTGAATTCTTGAAAAAATGTCTGTTATCTGGGGACCCATTCAGACCAGGCTGTATGAGATCCCATTCCTTACAGCACAGGCTTTCTTCCTCGGTGGTCATTGCGATACAGTTTCCACAGGAGCACCACCATGTCCCTGCACGTCATAGCCTTGAAGCAGCAGCCTCTGCCTGCTCCTCTGTTTGTGCCCTTCTCTCGACAAGATCTTGTGCCAATAACTCTTCGTCTGTATATTCAGGTTCGAAAAGATAACCGCGACCATCATTTTAGTAGGGCTGTCAATCGATTAAAAAATGTACTCAAATTACATACTCTGTGATAAATTAATCTAAATTAATCGCATACATCATTTTTGCTGTGAAAGTATTTTAAATATTTAAATTCAAATGAATCAATGAATAATCAGCATTAGTGACATTAAAGTTAAAAAAAATCTTTTTATTATTATTTTCACTGTTCAAATAATGACCATAACAAACAATATTACCTAATATGCTGAGGAAATGAATTCAAAAAGAATAGGGTTATTTCACTAGTAAATTGCTATTGAATGACAAAAACATCCACCAGATGGGAAATTGGTATTTTACAATAACTATGAATGAATGTGTTACCAGTTTCATTGAACGCACCATCTCCGTCCATGTTTTTCGGACAACGGCTGCAGCTGCAGAAGTGTCGGAATCCTCTACAGTGAGTGAAATACAGTCAAACTTTACACCGTTTGGTGTTAGCTGTCAGCATTTTAACTGTGTTTAATCCAGCTGCTAGCTAGCGGTAGGCTAATGTTATCTGCTGTTGATAGTGTTAACTAGCGTCACGTGCAGCGATGTTTCTGTTGCCTGTGGCAACGCATTCTATCGTCTCCCTCCTTCATTTTACAGTTGAATGGTGGCTAGAACGGCTCCGAGTGAAAGGTCAATATGGAATGGATTAATCTGCGTTATTTTTTTTTAAATGCTCTATTTTTTTCTCAGATTAATTAATCGAAATTAACGCATTCATTTGACAGCCCTAGTTTTTAGCCTTCGCCGGAAGATACGTAGGCTTTCGGCCATTCTGATGTCAATAGGGAGCTCATTCCACCATTTGGGAGCCAGGACAGCAAACAGTCGGGATTTCGTTGAGTGATTAGTTGTCCCTCGCTGTGAGGGGGCAGCACGCAGGTACAACAGTAGAGTAGCAGCTGGCTGCAATTTTAACACATGATGCCAAGGATTCATGTACAATGTCAGCAACAGAACACCACCAGATGGGAGAACATGATGTAAATGTTTTTTACAGAACCTCTTGACCCAGACAGAGTGCTCGAAAGTTTTTCATCTAACCCTGCAGAGTGGAATAAAGTCAATGATATAATGTGTGAGTACTTTGCATCAAACCAGCCCTGTCAAAACGTTTTTTTCTGCTTTACAAAGGAAATATGTAGACATAACCGTAGCTTAAGTAAGGAACACTTCCTTCGGACAAAGCTAAATGGAGAACTGTTAAGGTAATGGTTAATATACTCACAGTCTACTGGCTCTATTTCTTTCTGCCCGTGGATTGCCCTTCCTCAAAGTCACTAGGGAAGTCTCTGGTGTGCTGACCGGTGGCAAAGTCTCTGGGGTGCTGATCAGTGTAGTCTCTGGGAGATCCATCAGCGCAGACTCTGGGGGCTCTGTCAGCGCAGACTCTGGAAGACCCATCAGCGCAGACTCTGGAAGATCCATCAGCGCAGACTCTGGAAGATCTGGCAGCGCAGACTCTGGGAGCTCCATCAGCGTGTGACTGCTTACCACAGGAATTGCATAAGGATCCATACAAAAATGTGGAGGAGAAATTTGGTTTCCTTATCAAAGCCAAATCAATGGAGAAAGGAGAAATCCATGCAGCAACGGAAAATCAAAACACGGATTAAAATCAAATCTATATAGTGCTATGCTTTCAACTATTCTTAAATGAATAACAATTTGCATTTGAACAGTTAAATACAGCCTAAATCAGTAGTAGATGGAGGAGGAGACTGCACCGAAGATGGCGTAGGCGGAGAAGCAGCTTGGGACTGCAAGGCTTGGACCTAGGAAACCGGGTGAGTTACCTTCTCACACCGTGGAGTGGAGCTTCTCCTGCCGATCTGCCATGCCTCACATTTCCTGCCGCATATAGGCAAGAAACTTCTCCTGGAAGGGAACTCGCTGTCCTTGGGTACTTAGAGCTTGATTCACAGGGACAGACAGATAATTTGTAAATTGATTCAACATTGAATCAAACTTTCAATATTAAAGTTAATCGTCCCTGAACTGTCGGATCGCCTTATAAGGGAGAGCTGCACACCCTACTGCCTTTCCGCCATGTGTGATTACTGCCCTATCCCGACAGGACACGGGGGGCAGGAATCGGCCGGACCGCCGACTGGACACGGGGGGCAGGAGTCGGCCGGACACGGGGGGCAGGAGTCGGCCGGACACGGGGGGCAGGAGTCGGCCGGACACGGGGGGCAGGAGTCGGCCGGACCGCCGACTGGACACGGGGGGCAGAAGTCGGCCTGACCGCTGACAAAACACGGGGCTCTAGGAACTCAGGGGGACCATCACACGGCCGGGACTCTAGGAACTCAGGGACGTTGACCAACGGCAAAGTCTCAGAAGAGCTGACCAACGGCAAAGTCTCTGTGGCAGTTTCAGAAGCGCTGAACAACGGCAAAGTCTCTGGAGAGCTGCAATCCAGCGAGGCCACTGGGGAGTCGGAGGTCGGTAAAGTCTCAGGGACGCTGGAGACCAGCAAAGTCTCTGGGATGCTGACCAACAAAGTCTCTCGGGCTGTCTCTGGGATGCTGACCAACAAAGTCTCTCGGGCAGTCTCTGGAGCGCTGACCAACGAAGTCTCTCGGGCAGTCTCTGGAGCGCTGACCAACAAAGTCTCTGGAGCGCTGACCAACAATGTCTCTGGGATGGTGACCAACAAAGTCTCTCGGGCTGTCTCTGGGATGCTGACCAACAAAGTCTCTCGGGCAGTCTCTGGGATGCTGACCAACAAAGTCTCTCGGGCAGTCTCTGGGATGCTGACCAACAAAGTCTCTCGGGCAGTCTCTGGAGTGCTGACCAACAAAGTCTCTGGAGCGCTGACCAACAAAGTCTCTGGAGCGCTGACCAACAAAGTCTCTGGAGCGCTGACCAACAAAGTCTCTGGAGCGCTGACCAACAATGTCTCTGGAGCGCTGACCAACAAAGACTCAGGGGCGCTGGGCACCGTCAGGGTAGACTCTGGGAGAAGCATCAGCGTAGACTCTGGGAGAAGCATCAGCGTAGACTCTGGGAGAAGCGTCAGCGTAGACTCTGGGAGAAGCGTCAGCGTAGACTCTGGGAGAAGCGTCAGTGGAGGCTCTGGACGGCAGGACGTCAGCGGAGGCTCTGGACGGCTGGACGTCAGCGGAGGCTCTGGACGGCTGGACGTCAGCGGAGGCTCTGGACGGCTGGACGTCAGCGGAGGCTCTGGACGGCTGGACGTCAGCGGAGACTCTGGACGGCTGGACGTCAGCGGAGGCTCTGGACGGCTGGGCGTCAGCTCAGGAACAGAAAGACTGCACGTCAGCTCAGGAACCAAAGGACTGCACGTCAGCACAGGAATTGAAGGGCTGCACGTCAGCACAGGAACAGAAGGGCGGCATGTCAGTGGAGGCTCTGGGAGGTCGGACTGGGTCTGGTGACAGGGACCATGCCGTTTCTTTCTCCGCCTACGGCCTCCATGGGTAGACCCTGGGATGACGGTAGGCGGAGGTTCTGGAATGTTTGACATGAGTGTGGGCAGAGAAACCGGTTGGGTGACTGACAAAAACCCTTTTGCAGATGAATGAGCTGGGGTGGAAATGAAGCGTTTAACCCAGTCTGGAATAGAGTCAGTAAGCCAGGGCTTTTCAGACAACAAATCTCGTGCAAATGACAGAATAGCCTCCTTCTGGCATAAACTGTCGGCCTCCTTCCACATAGTCTTAAATTCAATAAGGTCACAGACCAAGTCACAAAGTTCATCTGACACAGTCAGTGAAGACTCCATAATCCAAGTAGCTTGAAGCGACAAACAAAAAGAAAAAAAAAAAAAAAACTGCGAACCCACTGGAAAAAAGGAAGCCTCTCTGCTGGGTCCAATTGGTCGGATCATTCTGTTAGAGGTAGGTAGGACATTGTTGGACCCAAAATGCAGAGACACGGAGGCAGGAAAGCAGGAGAGTGTCAAAAAGAAAGGTTTTATTAATAAAAAGTACAAACCAAACCAGTAAAAGTACAAACCAAAACTCAAGGAATCCAAAAAGTGTAACAAAAAATACGAAGGAAATCCAACAAAGAAGAAACTCCAAAGAAACGGGGAAATCCAAAATGGGAACACGGAACAAAGCACAAGAACAAAAGCAGGAGCACAAGCAGA